>CALYLW010000300.1:258420-364115 GCA_944989445.1 Ampullaceana balthica | reverse complement strand
TTGATGTGAGGTGTGAGAAGGTTCGATCTCTTTGATTTGATGTGAGGTGTGAGAAGGTTCGATCTCTTTGATTTGATGTGAGGTGTGAGAAGTTTCGATCTCTTTGATTTGATGTGAGGTGTGAGAAGTTTCGATCTCTTTGATTTGATGTGAGGTGTGAGAAGGTTCGATCTCTTTGATTTGATGTGATGTGTGAGAAGGTTCGATCTCTTTGATTTGATGTGAGGTGTGAGAAGGTTCGATCTCTTTGATTTGATGTGAGGTGTGAGAAGGTTCGATCTCTTTGATTTGATGTGAGGTGTGAGAAGGTTCGATCTCTTTGATTTGATGTGATGTGTGAGAAGGTTCGATCTCTTTGATTTGATGTGAGGTGTGAGAAGGTTCGATCTCTTTGATTTGATGTGAGGTGTGAGAAGGTTCAATCTCTTTGATTTGATGTGAGGTGTGAGAAGGTTCGATCTCTTTGATTTGATGTGAGGTGTGAGAAGGTTCGATCTCTTTGATTTGATGTGAGGTGTGTGAAGGTTCGATCTCTTTGATTTGATGTGAGGTGTGAGAAGGTTCGATCTCTTTGATTTGATGTGAGATGTGAGAAGGTTCGATCTCTTTGATTTGATGTGAGGTGTGAGAAGGTTCGATCGCTTTGATTTGATGTGATGTGTGAGAAGGTTCGATCTCTTTGATTTGATGTGAGGTATGAGAAGGTTCGATCTCTTTGATTTGATGTGAGGTGTGAGAAGGTTCGATCTCTTTGATTTGATGTGAGGTGTGAGAAGGTTCGATCTCTTTGATTTGATGTGAGGTGTGAGAAGGTTCGATCCCTTTGATCTGATGAGAGGTGTGAGAAGGTTCGATCTCTTTGATTTGATGTGAGGTGTGAGAAGTTTCGATCTCTTTGATTTGATGAGAGGTGTGAGAAGGTTCGATCTCTTTGATGTCAGGTGTGTACACTATCGGGAGACGTGACTCCGGCTGGATATCCTGGAGTCAAGTTAAAATAAAATGAGAAATTCTGGACTCTGGCCCTCTTGTATGTTGACACTGAATCAACGATCTCGCATTTAACAGTATTTTAAAATCTCTGTCTTATCAAGTAGTTTGTAATTATCTGATGTCGGTGACCCGTCAAAACGGCCCCGGACAAAACGGCCCCGGACAAAACGGCCCCGGACAAAACGGCCCCGGACAAAACGGCCCCGGACAAAACGTCCCCGTACTAAACGGCCCCGACAAAACGGCCCCGGACAAATCGGCCCCGGACAAAACGGCCCCGACATAACGGCCCCGGACAAAACGGCCCCGGACAAAACGGCCCCGGACAAAACGGCCCCGACATAACGGCCCCGGACAAAACGGCCCCGGACAAAACGGCCCCGGACAAAACGGCCCCGACAAAACGGCTCCGGACAAAACGGCCCCGGACAAAACGGCCTCGGACAAAACGGCCCCGGACAAATCGGCCCCGGACAAAACGGCCCCGACATAACGGCCCCGGACAAAACGGCCCCGGACAAAACGGCCCCGGACAAAACGGCCCCGACAAAACGGCTCCGGACAAAACGGCCCCGGACAAAACGGCCTCGGACAAAACGGCCCCGGACAAAACGGCCTCGGACAAAACGGCCCCGGACAAAACGGCCCCGGACAAAACGGCCCAAGACAAATTGTTAACATTTTCCAACAATTTTTTTTTAAAAATCATTTTCAGCTTTTTTCAACTTTTATACCCTTAAATAAAGTGGTAAAATTGTAAAATTATATCTTGTGATGTTATTATATTGTTTCTTGTCAACAAACAGCCGCGATTGGTACCATTTCGCGTAAAGGCTGTTAAATTCACTATTGTGATGTCAATATTATTGTTTATTATTAGCAAAACCTGACACTGAATAGGTGAGTAAAAATAAGAATTTTATATTTGATTGGACATTTTACTTTGAGTCCATCTATTAGTCCGGGGCCGTTATGTCGGGGCCGTTATGTCGGGGCCGTTATGTCGGGGCAGTTATGTCGGGGCCGTTATGTCGGGGCCGTTTTGTCCGGGGCCGGTTTATCGGCGAACTCTGATGTCATATGCTAGACGTACACAGTGGAGTCCAAACACGTGCCTTCAAAGTTCACGGAGATGTAGTTCCCTTTGTTACTCGCCATCTTAGACCGTCGGCGAACAGGGGTAAATACCGTAAATTACTCCATTTGGTTACAAGGGGGACTGTAGACGGTAATACAGCCTCATTGAGGACATGTAACATCCGCTCGTCTTATTGAGGACATGTAACATCCGCTCGCCTCATTGAGGACATGTAACATCCGCTCGTCTCATTGAGGACATGTAACATCCGCTCGTCTCATTGAGGACATGTAACATCCGCTCGTCTCATTGAGGACATGTAACATCCGCTCGTCTCATTGAGGACATGTAACATCCGCTCGTCTCATTGAGGACATGTAACATCCGCTCGTCTCATTGAGGACATGTAACATCCGCTCGTCTCATTGAGGACATGTAACATCCGCTCGTTTAGGGGTAACATCAACATTTTTGGTTACATTTTGAGGTATCAGGCAAACACGTTCTCCGGCCCCTGATATAAACGAATTGAATTGATGACTTCGATGATTTTGTCCGTCCATATTGATGTCACGGAAGTGATGTGCTAATTTTGGTCCGTTTACTATCCCCCAACCCCGGCTAGTCGTGACTTCTCGTCACTGACCCCAGCACGGCAGCGGACCGACCCAGTTGACTCCAGGATATTCAAATAGAGTCACGTCTCACACCCGTGTCCACACTCCCCATTGTTGTACACCTCACACCCGTGTCCACACTCCCCATTGTTGTACACCTCACACCCGTGTCCACACTCCCCATTGTTGTACACCTCACACCCATGTCCACACTCCCCATTGTTGTACACCTAACACCCGTGTCCACACTCCCCATTGTTGTACACCTCACACCCGTGTCCACACTCCCCATTGTTGTACACCTCACACCCATGTCCACACTCCCCATTGTTGTACACCTCACACCCGTGTCCACACTCCCCATTGTTGTACACCTCACACCCGTGTCCACACTCCCCATTGTTGTACACCTCACACCCGTGTCCACACTCCCCATTGTTGTATACCTCACACCCGTGTCCACACTCCCCATTGTTGTACACCTCACACCCGTGTCCACACTCCCCATTGTTTTACACCTCACACCCGTGTCCACACTCCCCATTGTTGTACACCTCACATCCGTGTCCACAATCCCCATTGTTCCACACCTCACATCAAATCAAAGAGATCGAACATTCTTCCTTGAGTGAACATCTTACATCCGGGCCTCAGTTGCGATGTAAAACCAAAAGTCAACCAGGATATGCACCGTCTCAAGTTAAGATTAGACAAATAAAACAAACCCGTAAAAACAAAGTTTTTGACTATAAATCCCTTATATATGAGACATAACTAACAGTATTGATTATTTTCAAACATTTACAGACTTACACCGAGTGATGTCCCTTGTCTTTAATAAATGGGGGTGGGATGTGAGGGGGTGTCGGCACGACGGTCGGCGTCAACACGACGGTCGGCGTCAACTCAAACTCACGTGGAAGAAGGAGAAAAAAACAATAACAAACAGTGAATTTAAATTACATACCTCATATAAGGATAAACTAAAAATGCATTAATTTAATTACGGTACGATCGATATATCTGCAATTTTGATACGATGCATTGTTAGGTGAGACGGGTCCGTGTGCCAAATTTCAGCTCGATCCGATCACGGGAAGTGGGTCATTTTCGACTTTTGTTTTTCCGCCCGCCCGCCCGCCGAGCCCAAGACAGAGACGGCCGCGAAGTTAATATAAGGGATTTAAAAAAGTGAGACTAAAATTAGGGACTTTCAATTTAGATTGGAATTCACGTGTGATTGTCACCCCCAAACCAACACCTTTTTTTTTAAATTAAAAAACTCAGCTGTCATTCATTTTCAAACGGTTCATCAGTTTTCTTGACCTCACTAAGAATAAAAGGACGCGCCACAAAACCACTTAGACGTCTCAACACCACTTAGACACCACACCACCACTTAGACGTCTCAACACCACTTAGACACCACACCACCACTTAGACACCACATAGACACCACAACACCACTTAGACACCACAACACCACTTAGACGTCTCAACACCACTTAGACACCACACCACCACTTAGACACCACACCACCACTTAGACACCACACCACCACTTAGACACCACATAGACACCACAACACCACTTAGACACCACAACACCACTTAGACACCACAACACCACTTAGACACCACAACACCACTCAGACACCACAACACCACTCAGACACCACACCACCACTTAGACACCACAACACCACATAAACACCACAACACCACATAGACACCACAACACCACTCAGACACCACACCACCACTTAGACACCACAACACCACTCAGACACCACAACACCACTCAGACACCACAACACCACAACACCACTTAGACACCACAACACCACTTAGACACCACAACACCACTCAGACACCACAACACCACTCAGACACCACAACACCACTTAGACACCACAACACCACTCAGACACCACAACACCACTCAGACACCACAACACCACTCAGACACCGCAACACCACTTAGACACCACAACACCACTCAGACACCACAACACCACTCAGACACCACACCACCACTTAGACACCACAACACCACTCAGACACCACAACACCACTCAGACACCACAACACCACTCAGACACCACACCACCACTAAGACTCCCTTTCCCAGTTTTTGCCTGTTGCCTCAGTATCAACCTACAGAGATCGTCTCTGTGATTTCTTTGCTCTGTACCTGCACCATTTGCCTCGTGGGTTATATCTACTCTGTCTACAGTCTGTCCAGCTCTGTTGTTGGCGGATTTGTTTTTAATGTGTTGTACCCATCTCCATTCTCTCGAAATCCTGGTGGAAAATGTGTTTTCCCCAAGATCCGATTCTTTCGCAAAACACCGTTGTAAAAAAATGACAAGGAAGCATGCGTCAGTTCAAAGCTGTGTATATTTGTATAAGATGGCAAACATCGGTTGAACGTGATTCGGCTTATAGTAAATATGAGCGTAGACTTGAGACCGTTTAGCACCGGTGCGGTACTTGATTATCGCATTTTTAAACGTTCTAGAAACTATATATATATTTTTTAGGGGGAAAGGGGGGGGGGCGCTCACTTATTGCAGCTTGGTTATCAAAAGTCCCATAACCAAATTTTTTTATAAAAAAAGACAAGAAATCAAAATATCAATCACTTTTTTAGCTCTACTAAATCAGCCAAGTCTGTCTAGTCTTGCATTTAGTCTGTGTCTGTAACAAATTCTATCTGTGAGACCTAAATCTATGTCTGTAACAACGACTATCTGTGAGACCTAAATCTATGTCTGTAACAACGACTATCTGTGAGACCTAAATCTATGTCTGTAACAACGACTATCTGTGAGACCTAAATCTATGTCTGTAACAACGACTATCTGTGAGACCTAAATCTATGTCTGTAACAATGTCTATCTGTGAGACCGCTGTACGTCCTATGGGTCGCCACGACTGCTGAGAGATGACACAACATGGACCTAGCTCTTCCCTTGATAAAAACATTAGATCACATTATTATGTTTATCTTTCGTTATCTTCTACACGTGTCCATATCAAATTGAAGTTTAAAAAGTCACATTTCCTTCTTGGCAGCCAACCTAGGGATTAAATACGGTCTCATTTACTTGTCAAGTACCAAGGTAAAAGGTTAAATAAAGTATAAAGTCTCATTTACTTGCGGGGTAACAAGGTAAGAGGTTAAATAACTTGTCAGGCCACACAACTTAGCGTAACCATGGTAATACAGCAACTTAACATGTAGATATTAGGCCTCTCACTTCCCCCTCTCAAATCATGAAGCCACAGCCCCCCACCCCACGAACACACACACATCAAGTCATCAACCCTGCACAACAAATGAGCTAGCCATAAATCACTTAGGACCTCCCACACCTGGTCCTTACATGTATTAACCACGGATATCAAACAAGGGTCTTATGAGGTCACCGGTTCTATTTTAGGTGACCAATGCAAATATCGCCCAATAGCTTCGCGGCCAAGGGGTTTCCCCCAGATCCCGTTGCGGAGCTGCGAATCAGCTGCGGCGCATTGCTTCGCGGAAAGGAATCCGAACACGGAACTAAGTCATTGGTTGGTCCATGGGGCACGGCGGCAACTGGTGCGTCATTTCAGAAATTCCCAGTTTTTGTGTAGTTTTTTTTTGATAACTGCAAGGAATGCTGGAAATTCTAGAACTTCAGATTTAAACAAATGTTTATCTTGTCAAATTAAGTAAAATTGATTTTAATTTATTTTTTCCTTTAGATTTCATATAAAATTAAAAAGTGGTCAATTTGGCTGAAAAAAGAATTATTATAATAGAAATAAAATGATAATAATGATAAGTGATAAGACGGTGATAGTTTTTTTTTAAAAAAACAAGTTAGTTTTTTATTTGTGACTTACATTTTTTCAACGAAAAATTCAGCTTGAACATCACGTTTGTTAAGAAGTGTTTCCTAATGTTTACGAGCAATGGTCACGTGATTGAGTCATGTTTAAGAGCAATGGACACGTGATTGTTTCATGTGTGAGAGCAATGGACACGTGAATGAGTCATGTGTGAGAGCAATGGACACGTGATTGCGTCATGCGTGAGAGCAATGGACACGTGATTGAGTCATGTGTGAGAGCAATGGACACGTGATTAAGTCATGTGTGAGAGCAATGGACACGTGAATGAGTCATGTGTGAGAGCAATGGACACGTGATTGCGTCATGCGTGAGAGCAATGGACACGTGATTGATTCATGTGTGAGAGCAATGGACACGTGATTGAGTCATGTGTGAGAGTGCGTATCACGTGACCTGTTGACACTAACTCCGTACAAATAACACTAAAGTTAATACCTGCATGGAAAACAAATGATTTATTCTGTGATGGATTTTGCTTGGAATTTAAGCCAATGCTTTGGTCAGTCGTCCGAATATCGCGACTCGTGATCCGCATGCGGCTCTTCGGCGAGCTGAGTACGTTGCGGCCACTCGGACACAAATAAATCATTTTGATCAGCAGATGCAAGGTCAAAGTTCAGGCCAAATTAAAAGATTCAATTTCAAAGATCGCATTAAATGGGCGTCTCGTAATTTTATTGACTAGATTATAACTATTAAATGTGATTGATTGAATTTATTTTATTAGCAAGCTTACCACGCCGCTCAAAAACTTGGTTCTCGGGAGTTTCTCTGTAAGGAGTTTGGCTCCCAAACAAATTTCATTTATTTTCGCCTCTTATTCACCAACGAGATTGTCTACTGCTGGCTTAGGTGCTTAAGATACGGCAGGGATTTAATGTCTCAGATAGCATGTGCACGCCAGAGATTCCCCACACACAACTACACACATTGGTGACGTGTGCCCCACACACAGCTACTCACATTGGTGACGTGTGCCCCACACACAGCTACACACATTGGTGACGTGTGCCCCACACACAACTACACACATTGGTGACGAATTCGTGTGTGTTGGAATGTACACGAGAAGAAAGCGACAAAATTTGTTAACACATTTATGTGCTGCATTTCTTTAGCTGCTTATACAATTCCCCACTTTCTTGAGACGAATACAATTCCCCACTTTCTTGAGACGAATACAATTCCCCACTTTCTTGAGACGAATACAATTCCCCACTTTCTTGAGACGAATACAATTCCCCACTTTCTTGAGACGAATACAATTCCCCACTTTCTTGAGACGAATACAATTCCCCACTTTCTTGAGACGAATACAATTCCCCACTTTCTTGAGACAAATACAATTCCCCACTTTCTTGAGACGAATACAATTCCCCACTTTCTTGAGACGAATACAATTCCCCACTTTCTTGAGACGAATACAATTCCCCACTTTCTTGAGACGAATACAATTCCCCACTTTCTTGAGACGAAAAAAACACACACCACAATTTACACATTGTGTGTATGTGGATGTGTGTTCATGTGTAAACTATAGATTGGCTTTTGTTCTTCGTTGTTTTAATCATCGTCGTCATCATCATCATTAAGTCTTCTAACACGATTTCTTGCGTTTAAAGTTTACAAATACTTGGGGGGAAAAAAGGGGGGAGGGGTCAACAAAACGCATTTATATTTACTTTACTTTAATCTTCGGGAACAGTTTCCAGAAGTTTAAAAAAAAACAACAGGGAAAAAAAATCTCCAACTCCTAAATACTGACTTAACTGCATGTCTACTGCTGTTGATGCCCCACCGACCCACCGTTATCATGTCTAATGCTGTTGATGCCCCACCGACCCACCGTTATCATGTCTACTGCTATTGATGCCCCACCGACCCACGGTTATCAAGTTTTAGGTTTGACTTTCCTCGTGGGTAATTATTGTATCATATAAAATGATTTTATTTTTTACAATTATGGCCTAAAGTTTGTTGGTTTTTTCCCCTTCTCCTAACGGGATACGACAACTCGTTTAACGTTAACAACAAAACATTTCCAATCAGGTTACAGTGTCAACAACACCCAACTGTTGCGTACACGTTACGTCCCAGCGCCCCCACCCACCCCACTCCCCAGGAGTCTATCTTCGGCCAATCCGGATACTCGTGGTAGGTGTGGGTCCTGGGTGGGGAGGGTGGTGGAGTTGGTAGCGCGCTGGCCGTGGCAGCGATAGGGTTTATTTTTACCATTCAGGATTCGGCGGCCCGTACCACGGAATGGAGGAGATGGGTTTGTTATAAAGTAGAAGGTTGTCAGTCAGGCCCGTGCATTCGATTGGCTTCAACACTCGGGATTGGATCACGAATCAAATAGAACAACGTATGTATCTGTGATTGGGGTAGTGGTTGGGGTTAGTGGAGAAGGTGGTTAGAGGGAGGTGGTTAGAGGGAGGCGGTTAGAGGGAGGCGGTTAGAGAGAGGCGGTTACAGGGAGGAAGTTACAGGAAGGCGGTTACAGGGAGGTGGTTAGAGGGAGGCTTTTGGTGGCGGCGGGGGTGTGGGGGGGGAGGGACATGGTCATCTGATTTCTGGAAGAGATGTTTAGAATGTCTAGAAGTTGAGTAATTTTTTTATGTTTGCTTTTAACTTTTTAATTATATTTTGGACATTGTTATCTTGGAACATCTAAAAAAATTCATGCCTTGTATTGTTTATATATATATATATATAATTTAAATTTAGTTTCATTTTTTATTTTTTAAATTTTTTAATCTAAAAAAAATATTTTAAATTGTTAGAAACTGTATTTTCTTGAATTTATTTTCTCGCATTATCATCTATCTGTAATAATTTATTTTTTTAATATATTCAATTTTTTTTTCATTCTCCGTCAAACTGGATAAACCATTTACTTCTGTAATTCTGTAGTTTATATCAATATTTTAAAATTCCTTTCCCCTTTTTCTGATGTACAATTTTAGTTTCTTAAAAAATAAGTTGTTTCCCATAGACCACCCCCACCACCCACATAGGCACACAGCTTCGTTACAGAATAATAATGATCCTCCGTATATATATCCTATATAATGTATTTAACGCACCAACAGCCGGGTTCAGCCCAAAAGACCGCACGAAAGTAAAACCGTCCAATCCAAACTTACGCTCGTTTCGTTCCCTTTACAGCGAGAACAGTTCTAAGAACATGATTGCAAGTTTTATAGTGGTTAAATTTAGGCCTGTGCAATATTTAATCTATTTCCCCTTGTCGTGTTGGTCGTGTGGAATAAAAGACTTGAACATTTGTTCATAAAACAAACTAATTAAACAGTGTGGCTGTTGTATTGATTTTGCCAATCACTCAATCTATATCTCAAGTTATCTATGTCTTATATCAAATAATTTGTGAGTTGCCCATAAGATTTATGGTGAAGTGAAGTGAATCAACTCAAGCAGGGTATTATTATGATTATTATTGTTATTTTTGTTATTACATGTTGTTATTTTAGTGTTGTTATTTGTTTTAGAAATATGTTTTGTGGTGTGCATGTAATATTTTCAAATTAGCTACGTATCAGTTACTGAACATATGCATATATCAAAATAATTGAATAGTGACTGTTCTACACATCAAAACATGACTGCTACACATCAATAAGTGACTGTGCTACAACTCAAATAGTGACTGTTCTTCACATCAAAACATGACTGCTACGCATCAATAAGTGACTGTGCTACACATCAATAAGTGACTGTGCTACACATCAATAAGTGACTGTGCTACACATCAATAAGTGACTGTGCTACACATCAATAAGTGACTGTGCTACACATCAATAAGTGACTGTGCTACACATCAAAAAGTGACTGCTACACATCAATAAGTGACTGTGCTACACATCAATAAGTGACTGTGCTACAACTCAAATAATTGCTACACCTCATATAGTAGCTAGGACAATGAGTTAAAAACTTTTTTTTTAAATTGTAAGTTTCAATATCTGTTATATTTCAAGGTCGTCTAACGAAAGGGAAATCCAACTTGAAAATATAGATAGATTATCTACCTTGTTTGTTACAGTTTGATCAATTGTACTTTAGCAACGCGATGTTACGAATCAAGATGTTATTATAACCAATGACTAAGCCAATATTTTATTTGGCCAAATTCTCCTGTGTCAATTTGTTCTCTTCCCTTTATGCCAACTCGTCCCTTTATTGTTGCCTTTCCTGAAATAACCCCCTTCTATTAATAACCCCCTTCTATTAATAACCCCTTCTATTGATAACCCCCTTCTATTAATAACCCCCTTCTAATAATAACCCCCTTCTATTAATAATCCCCTTCTATTAATAACCCCCTTCTAATAATAACCCCCTTCTAATAATAACCCCCTTCTAATAATAACCCCCTTCTATTAATACCCCCCTTCTATTAATAACCCCCTTCTAATAATAACCCCCTTCTAATAATAACCCCCTTCTATTAATACCCCCCTTCTTTTAATAACCCCCTTCTAATAATAACCCCCTTCTATTAATAACCCCCTTCTATTAATAACCCCCTTCTATTAATAACCCCCTTCTAATAATAACCCCCTTCTATTAATAACCCCCTTCTATTAATAACCCCCTTCTAATAATAACCCCCTTCTATTAATAACCCCCTTCTAATAATAACCCCCTTCTATTAATCTCCTCTTCTTTCAATGCCCATTACTCTTTATGTTCTCTAAATGCATGCCCATCTTTCTATCCTAGTCTTTCTCTTAGAGCTTCTCTTCTCTAAATGCCCATCTTTCTATCCTAGTCTTTCTCTTAGAGCTTCTCTTCTCTAAATGCCCATCTTTCTATCCTAGTCTTTCTCTTAGAGCTTCTCTTCTCTTAATGCCCTCCCCACTCACTTCTCCGGATGCCGTGTTAGTTTGATGCACCGCATAGTGTTGATTGACTTAAATATCAATGCAGCGCCGCACGCGACCAAACGAACACTTTGAATAATTAGAGTTGAATTGGTCCAGATATAGTGACGTCAGTAGATGGTTGTTGAGAGATCAATGAATGACAGGTGGGCGGGGCCCTTTGATGTAGCTCAATTAATGATACAAGGAAGTGCTGGTGGTGTCCCTTGATTAACCTGACCTCGGACAAACCGATTGGTCGTTTTCTCCTTAATTGTCAAACTTGACGGGAAAATGGGATGGGAGAGTATTGGCGTATGTCTATTATTTTAAATTACGTCATTGCTTGTAGGTATATAACCGCGAAGTTAATACAAAGTGCGGGCGTAATAATGTTACAGGTAACATTTAAGAAACACTATAGGATTCATAACGAATTTAGGATTTCACATCTCCATACTTTTCACCCTTTATCATTCTTTTATTGATATGTTCATTAATTTGGTGTCAAGATCACTCTATTGCTGTTATGTTCATTTATTTGGTGTCAAGATCACTCTACTGCTGTTATGTTCATTTATTTGGTGTCAAGATCACTCTATTGCTGTTATGTTCATTTATTTGGTGTCAAGATCACTCTATTGCTGCTATGGTCATTTTATTAATGGTACGATGACCTATTGATGATCAAGATATTTATGCTATGCTGAGACTTTATTGATGATCAAGTAGTTTAATTAGCGTGAATGTCACGTGTTGCTGAAATGGTCAGTTGATGAATGATAAGGTCTCTTTATTGTTGTATTGAATTGCTATAAAGTCACTGAATGCCCCACAGGTCACTTTATGAGTGCTAAATTCATTATATTGTATTGAGGGTCACTTTATTGGTTTAAATGTAACTTTGTTACTTTACTGCTGCCCTGGTCACGTCAGTAGTGTTAACTTCCGTTTCTTGCTATAAGGTCACTTTATTTACGCAAAGGTCACTTTATTGCTGTAACAAAGGTCACTTCATTGCCAAGCGATCACATTATGGGCGATGACGTCACTACGCTGAGGTAACGATCCTGATCTTGCGTTACCGCCACTTAATCGATGATTAGGTCATTTCATTGGCTATTTGGTCATTTCATTGGTGATTAGGTCATTTCATTGGCGGTTTGGTCATTTCATTGGTGATTAGGTCATTTCATTGGCGGTTTGGTCATTACTTTGGCGATTTGGTCATTACATTGGTGATTAGGTTATTACTAGTGTATCACCCGTCAAAAATGACGGAAGTTTTCAAAATAAATACACATCAGATTAAAAAATAGCGTAATACAGAACTTTCATTTATTATATTTATTTTTATTTTATTCATTTATTTCCTAACAAAATCGATCGCAGCGCCACATAACAGCATAACATCCATACAGACAACGGGAACTATGTATATTGATATGCGTAATGATCATTTTCTTGGAGTTTTAGCTCTCTAACTGTTATAGTATAACATTCACGTATATAAACTGTTATAGTATAACATTAACGTATATTAACTGTTTTAGTATAACATTCACGTATATTAACTGTTATAGTATAACATTCACGTATATTAACTGTTATAGTATAACATTCACGTATATTAACTGTTATAGTATAACATTCACGTATATTAACTGTTATAGTATAACATTCACGTGTATAAACTGTTATAGTATAACATTCACGTATATTAACTGTTATAGTATAACATTCACGTATATTAACTGTTATAGTATAACATTCACGTATATTAACTGTTATAGTATAACATTCACGTATATTAACTGTTATAGTATAACATTAACGTATATTAACTGTTATAGTATAACATTAACGTATATAAACTGTTATAGTATAACATTCACGTATATTAACTGTTATAGTATAACATTCACGTATATTAACTGTTATAGTATAACATTCACGTATATTAACTGTTATAGTATAACATTAACGTATATTAAATGTTATAGTATAACATTCACGTATATTAACTGTTATAGTATAACATTCACGTATATTAACTGTTATAGTATAACATTAACGTATATTAACTGTTATAGTATAACATTCACGTATATTAACTGTTATAGTATAACATTCACGTATATTAACTGTTATAGTATAACATTCACGTATATTAACTGTTATAGTATAA
This sequence comes from Ampullaceana balthica, assembly GCA_944989445.1. Taxonomy (NCBI): domain Eukaryota; kingdom Metazoa; phylum Mollusca; class Gastropoda; family Lymnaeidae; genus Ampullaceana; species Ampullaceana balthica. Next base: position 350,456 of record CALYLW010000300.1, on the reverse strand, counting down.
CATTCACGTATATTAACTGTTATAGTATAACATTCACGTATATTAACTGTTATAGTATAACATTAACGTATATTAACTGTTATAGTATAACATTAACGTATATTAACTGTTATAGTATAACATTCACGTATATTAACTGTTATAGTATAACATTCACGTATATTAACTGTTATAGTATAACATTCACGTATATTAACTGTTATAGTATAACATTCACGTATATTAACTGTTATAGTATAACATTCACGTATATTAACTGTTATAGTATAACATTCACGTATATTAACTGTTATAGTATAACATTCACGTATATAAACTGTTATAGTATAACATTCACGTGTATTAAGTGTGTTATGTTACACCGATGTGCTAACCACCATCCCCCCTTTCCCTCTTGTCTCCACAGCATGGCCTGGTTTAGAGCATTCCGTAACGAGCATGGCTTCATGTCCTACCCAGACAACGCCACCCCCGTGACCTATGACATCCCCCTGGTGGTGGTCACCTACGTCTGCATCCTCATCTCAGTGGCGACACTCATAGCCACACTGGGCATACGGGGCAGAGAGGTAGGTACACTCATAGCCACACAGGGCATACGGGGCAGAGAGGTATGTACACTCATAGCCACACAGGGCATACGGGGCAGAGAGGTATGTATACTCATAGCCACACTGGGCATACGGGGCAGAGAGGTATGTATACTCATAGCCACACAGGGCATACGGGGCAGAGAGGTAGGTACACTCATAGCCACACTGGACATACGGGGCAGAGAGGTATGTACACTCATAGCCACACAAGGCATACGGGCAGAGAGGTATGTACACTCATAGCCACACTGGGCACACGGGGCAGAGAGGTATGTACACTCATAGCCACACTGGGCACACGAGGCAGAGAGGTATGTACACTCATAACCACACTGGGCATACGGGGCAGAGAGGTAGGTACACTCATAGCCACACTGGGCATACGGGGCTGGGAGGTATGTACACTCATAGCCACACTGGGCACAAGGGGCTGGGAGGTAGGTACACTCATAGCCACACTGGGCACACGGGGCAGGGAGGTATGTACACTCATAGCCACACTGGGCACACGGGGCAGGGAGGTATGTACACTCATAGCCACACTGGGCACACGGGGCAGGGAGGTATGTACACTCATAGCCACACTGGGCACACGGGGCAGGGAGGTACTTTGTGTCGAATGTTATACTTATATCACGAAATGTTATCTTATCTTCTCGTATATCTCTGTATGTTATGTTTTAAAATATTACTAACATGCAGTGGCGTAAATAAAAATGGGAATTTTCGTGTGCCCCCTTACTCTACCAGTTCTGACAAGTGCATCCCCAACATTTCGTAATTATTATTTAAAATGAGACCCATTTTAATTGAAATATGAACAAAATGTTGTCACAGTTTGACAACAGCATTCTAGCCGCTTGCAGAAGTCTGTCTGCCACACACGACAGACTACAACTGTTGTCTGTCTGTCACACAGGACATACTACAACTGTTCTCTGTCTGCCATACAGATGTCGTCCTCGTGGTTATGAAAGATAACCTAAAACAAAGTTGCCCCTTTATCCCCCACCCCATTTTATTAAAATAAACACATTTTGCCCACACGTTGTAAACACTAGTAACGGGGCGAGACATTCATGGCTGGTATTTTAAACAAGATGGCGTGTATGCAAATTAGGGGCGGGAGAAACAAATTACCCCAGAGGGGATACAGTGTACAGCAACAAAATGTCGTCACCAATTTGAGAGAGATGTTTACTATTAAAACACAAACGCGTCGTAGAAAGTAAGGAGTAGATTTAGGAGAGTGGTTGGCTTATAGTGGTGGTGGTGGTGGTGGTGGTGGTGGTGGTGGTGGTGGTGGACCTGGTAGTGGTGGTGGACCTGGTAGTGGTGGTGGACCTGGTAGTGGTGGTGGACCTGGTAGTGGTGGTGGACCTGGTAGTGGTGGTGGACCTGGTAGTGGTGGTGGACCTGGTAGTGGTGGTGGTGGACCTGGTAGTGGTGATGGACCTGGTAGTGGTGGTGGACCTGGTAGTGGTGGTGGACCTGGTAGTGGTGGTGGACCTGGAGAAGGGGGAGTATTTATATAACGTCACAAGACGGGGGTGGGGTGGTGAGCTGTATAGGTCAACGTGACCCACGAAGCATTTGGGGGGGCCGCTGGTACACTCATCTTAAATGTATCTGACAACTCCTGGTAGAATCCTTTCTTATTCTACTTCAGTTCTAGCTGCTTTGGGTTCAAGAGTATGGTAACACCTGTTAGGGGAGGGGTGGTAGTGGGGGAGAAGCTTTGGGACACGATCTGGACAGATAAATTTAATTTGTACGGGTTATAATCAGTAGGACGAGAATCAAGTACGAATAATTAGCAAGAGAGACAACTGTCAGTCTTTACGAAGTTTGTACAAAAATTTAAATAACATGAGGGGCTGTAACTCTTTCATTCACTCGTCATTTAATTTGATAATAATACAATAAACATGTGAGGTAACTCCCGGAGTTTAATGTCTATTTATAGAATGGGAATCATACAATAAGCACTCCAGATAACTCTATATTCGACAACTTATTGTCAACATGCGATGTTAACATATTTTGGAATGTCAAAACTTTTTTTTTGCTGAACAACAATCATACTGGATAACAAAAGTTAAAGGGGAAACGATGATTAATGAAAGGAATAGACCCAACATGAACTAAACGTCTTGATAGAAGCAGCGTATGTGTTAGAACAGGAATAGACCCAACATGAACTAAACGTCTTGATAGCAGCAGTGTATGTGTTAGAACAGGAATAGACCCAACATTAACTAAACGTCTTGATAGCAGCAGTGTATGTGTTAGAACAGGAATAGACCCAACATGAACTAAACGTCTTGATAGAAGCAGCGAATGTGTATGTGTATGTGTATGTGTTAGAACAGACACGATACCATGTGTATCGACAAACGAGTGTTAGCGGTATTTGATTTGAACATAAGTTATTCTCTGTGTGTGTGGTATGTGGGGTTTGTGTGTGGGGGGGATGTGTGGAGTGTGGGTGTATATCACGTGATCTGCCCTGAGTTTCTGTTACAAAGACTGCATGCTGATATTTGAATGTCTCCCTCCACAGAGATGGTCCGCTGCTTTGAGGGCCAGCTACGCCGCGGTCTGCTCAATTTTATTGGGTAAGTCTTGGTCTCTGTCACGGTCTATAGAAATAAACAGAATTTTACCCGAGAAAATAACACAGCAAGTTGAAGTGAATTTAAATGAGGTGACAGTTGGGAATAGGAGTAAAGACATGGGTCAGTGGGCTTTAGAAATATTAAAGGTATACATTATAAACTGTTGGTGTAAATAATGAACTATTTCCTAAATTTGTTTATTTGAAATTTAAGTTTATGGTCTAAATTGTTATATGTTTCTCACTGTTTTTCAGCGATAGCAAATGTCTTAATTATACCAAAAGTCTTATTTTTGTCGCGAGTCTTTACTGCAGAGTTAATCTGTGGAGGCCTTTTAGCCACAATACTATAGCCTCAGAGATGGCTGTAATAAAGTCGCTTTAAAATAGAATCCAAAAAGAAATGAAACGAAAGCGGTCTTTTCCGCACTATATTAATCTCTAACCCCCTTTCAGCTTCTCTTTACGGACACGGCTGGCAGTATGGTGAGGTCAAAATAAAGACTCCATACGTCTACAGGAACAATCTGCCCTTTGAGGGACAGGTGGGCGTCACGGTGGCTCTGGACGGAGCCAATGTCACGCTAGATGGTGAGTAGGGGCCAATGTTGAGTATGGGCCAATGTAGGCCCAGAAATCGACACTCTTATAAATAACTTTGTTGTTGGAAAGCGTGTTTTTTGTTTGTTTGTTTGTTTGTTTAGTTTTCAAGTCCCTTTACCAAAGTGACATCTCCGCTGTTTAACGGGTTTTTTGTAGTACACACGTATGACGAATGGAAACAGAGTCCTATACCGTACCGTTACAACGTTTACCCAGAATGCACCCGTTTGTTTCTCCAGGTTATTACTCAGGACCCATGGGGCCAGCACACGTTCACTACGCGGAGAGTATGCCTTATGCAGACTGTGAGTATTGCGACCTTTGATCTATCCTTGTAACCTTGACCTCCTCTTGTAACCTTTGACCTCCTCTTGTAACCTTTGACCTCTCCCTGTAACATTTGACCTCTCCTTGTTACAATTGTCTTCTTGTAACCTTTGACCTCTCCCTGTAACATTTGACCTCTCCTTGTTATAACTGTCCTCTTGTAACCTTTCACGCCATTGTATAGGCTTTCATCTGTATCGCCACGTTAACCTTGACAGTGATGCACGAAGATTGAAATAAAAGTTGTTTTTACTGGAATGTTTTTTTTCACCATTTTCAACCAATCAAAATGCATCGTAGGACAGCTGAATATATTATAGTGGTACGGTGGTACGCTACCTCACCCTCTTCACCCCTCCCAAACCATCTCCGTTTTACTTTTATGATTATATTTTACACACACTCACACACAAACACAAACACAAACACATGCATGATTCAATCTTACAAGAAAGTTTAATGTGACCCCCCCACCACCTTTTCAACAACAAAAAAATACGTCGGATGCGGGGGGGGGGAGGCGGAGTTGGGTGTATGGCCCAGGTTGAGAAGCGCTATGCTACTGGACTTTAGTGTACTGGAAGGGAAGTTAGAAACAAAGTATGTGGGGAAAACTAAGATGAAAAAAACAAAGGGAAATCATATGACAAAAATCTGGTCACTGCTTTTGATATGTGACGTCACGGTGTAGAGTGAACAGCTCGCGGGTCCTCATTCCGTGTGCACAGGGGGCGTCCCTAGGGTTAGTGTCACCCACCGAGGTAGTTGACGGTATTACTACCTCACGACTTACCACGTAGACACACCTCTTCCACCTCTGCCTGTGCCAATAACAGGATCGTATCTAAGTTTACGTTTCGGTGTCACGCCTTGTGAAGGTATCACCTGGTGCGGTCCGCACCACCCGAACCAAACCTAGTGACGCCTCTGTGTGTGAGGCCAGGACTGCCAGATAAAACACTTGTGTATGACTTTAGTAAAATGTGCTCAGTGTTTTTAAAACAACGAAAGGTGGAGGGGCGAGGAGGGAGTATAGGGGGAGGGGGAAGATTGATGGTCCCTGTTCTGTTATGCAACTTGATCGCGGTGATACATTTTAATGGCGTTTTGCCGATGCAAGGTTTTGCGACTTTCACAATGAATTCTCGTTTTTTTCCCCATTTTTTTTTGGTTTAAAGTGTGTTCATTTGTTGTAGCCAGTGTTAATACAACCCCAGGCAAGGCGATTACCCCCACCCCCACCCCATACACACGCACAAAATAATCTGGTCAATTCAATTTTAAAAGGTGCGAATGTAACATGTGTTACGTATGGCTGAACAATTGACATGGCTGAAATGCTATTGACATGGCCGAAATGCTATTGACATGGCCGAAATGCTATTGACATGGCCGAAATGCTATTGCTTTTTAAAAGTTTTTATTCCTGTCTTGGTTATAAGAAAGTCTGCGTAAATACTTGAACTTCTATATCATATCACAGTAACAGACGACTCTGTCTCCTTCTCTCTATCTCTTTCTCTCTCTCTTTCTCCCTCTCTCTCCCTCTCTCTCCCTCTCTCTCCCTCTCTCTCCCTCTCTCTCCCTCTCTTTTCCTCTCTTTATTTGTCTCTCACTCTCTTTTCTCTCTCATTGCCCTTGACCTTCTCCCGTCACAAATTTAATCTCATCCCCAGATGGCAAGGAGTACCAGTCCTACAACTACTTCCTGTCACGTGGTCTGCCCGCACCCATCCTCAAGGTAATGGAGTTTCTGACGGTTGACGCCGGCGACCTGAGATGGGGGCGGACCTTCCACACATCCGGTCAATACGCCTCTGCCTTGCTGTGGTGAGTACTCGATGACGTCATTCCGCCAAGATGTTAGCCAAAAGTCATTTTTACTAATCTTATTGAGTTAGCACAAATAATTATAAATGATAGACATGAAATGTAACAAATAAGTAGTACATAATGAGGCTGAAAAAACGATTGGGAAATTGTAAAGATTATGGTTAAAATTCTGATTAGTTTGGCAAAAGAAATGAATAACTTAGTGTAGCAGAAGAGACCATTTATTTTCTTGAAGAACACATGATGGATTAAACACAATATATGGCATAACAATATGAGGCATAACAATATAAGCCATAACAATATATGGCATAACAATATAAGCCATAACAATATATGACATAACAATATAAGCCAGAACAATATATGGCATAACAATATAAGCCATAACAATATATGGCATGTCAGTATATGTCAAAGATAAACTCCCGCAGTTACTTTGAAAAGAAATGTGATATCTCACACAAATGTGTTGTTACATTATTTGTTCGGAATCAATGGCTTTTGTCTGTTGTTTATTTTGGTTTTCTCGTGAGTCTTTTAATTATTACCATTTTGTTTGTTTCGTTTACCCAATCCTGACCTCTGACCTCGCCTCCATTCTAGGACCGCCTTCGCCTTCTGGATCGTGACCAATGTCCTGCTGTTCAGCGTCATCATCTACGGGGCATACATGTGTTTCCTGTCCGGCCTCTGCATGGTCCTGGCCTGCGTCGCGTACCACACCTGTCAGAACCCGCAGCCGCTGGCCATCGCATTCGGCGGCTCCTACCTCCGTCTGGTGTACGGCTGGAGCTTCTGGCTGACCCTCGTCTCTGGTAGGTCAGGGTCATTGAAAGACATCCCCTTCCCCCTACCCCACACTCACCATCACTAAAGAATGTCAATGATAATCTTAATCCCCGCTGTCACAAACTCTGGTTGTTGGAGGCTTGAGGTCACTGTGACATCTAGAAGCATTGAGAAGAATGGGATCAGTATGAAATTGCAGGGGGTCAAGAACATATTGGCGCCCCTCCCCCTCCCCAACAAATGTTGAACATGGTTTCTTCAGCTATGACGTAATTCTTTATTTACCTTCCAGGTATCGTAACTCTACTCGTGGGGGCAATTCTCATCATCCTCGAGCATTTCGCCCTCGAATCGGTGTCTGAATTCTTTCACCTGGAGAAATTGAATGACGAAGATTTCCCAGAGGTACGTTGTTCTAGCAGTGTGTGTGTGTGTGTGTGTGTGTGAAGTCTTGTTAAAGTTCTTTTTTCTTTAAAATGAAAATAATTGGAGATCAATTAATTAATTTATATCCCCTATAATAAAATAATCTTCACTTTTTACATCTAACATCTAATCTTGATTGTCCCCCTTGCCTCCAGTTAGAAGACCGACGAGGCAATAACCCCAATTTGCTGATGGACAGGCGAGGGTCTATCGTCCCACCGATCTCTGACCGCCGCGGCAGCATTTTCCTGGACCCTTGTCGCAAGGGGAGTTTGTTCAGCGACAACCTCCTCCTCCAGAAGAGCATCAGCTTCGGTGACCTCACCGGCGTGGGCAAACACTTCAAGGACGAGACGGGGGTCGCCAAGGTCAACCCAATGTTCCGGGCAGACGACAAGGTAAGGGGAGCTAACTGAAGTGGATTTAAAATGTTTCCCTATGTCATTGATCAGTTTTAAAAAGTGTAAGGAAATAAACCACCGTTGGGACATCGTTTTGGGGCATAATACCAACAACCATTGGGACATCGTTTTGGGGCATAATACCAACAACCGTTGGGACATCGTTTTGGGGCATAATACCAACAACCGTTGGGACATCGTTTTGGGGCATAATACCAACAACCGTTGGGACATCGTTTTGGGGCATAATACCAACAACCGTTTGGACATCGTTTTGGGGCATAATACCAACAACCGTTGGGACATCGTTTTGGGGCATAATACCAACAACCGTTGGGACATCGTTTTGGGGCATAATACCAACAACCGTTGGGACATCGTTTTGGGGCATAATACCAACAACCGTTGGGACATCGTTTTGGGGAATAATACCAAAACCGTTGGGACATCGTTTTGGGGAATAATACCAACAACCGTTGGGACATCGTTTTGTGGCATCAACAGCAACACAAACACGAATAAAATTTGCTGAAAATCAGACAATGAAAAGTAGATAAGTTCTATTTTTTCACTTTATTGTGAAAGGATTGTACATTTCTGAATCTCTGGCATTTTATCAGAAATAATATAATAAAATAGTTATGGGAAACGCGATAAATTGGCACATACATTAAATCTGAGATATAACGTTATAATCATGGCGTGGAACAAAAGAAATAGGTGGTGATGGTGGGGGTGGTGGTGGTGGTGGTGGGGTGATGGTGGTGGGGGTGGTGGTGGTAGGGGTGATGGTGGTGGTGGTGGGGGTGGGGATGGGGGTGGGGGGTGGATGAAATTTACATGGAATGTTACAAAGACCTCACATCCTTAAACATTGACTTCAGATTGAGATGCTTATTGCAGACCAGATATTATGATGAGAAAAAAAAAGCATTCGAAATTAGATAAAGGTTGGTTGTAGTTGTTTTTTTTATTTACTGTTGCATTATTTTTAAAAACATTTCTGTCTCATGTCATTCAACAGTCGAGAAGCCCTAAGTCAGACAAGGTCAAGGATGATGTGCAGATAGACATGGAGTGTCTGTGTGAAGACAACGAAGTCTGTATGAGCACCAAGAAGCCGTCCCTGGCCACCCTCAAAGAACATCGTGAGAACCACGCCAACGAGAAGATCTCGTCTGCCGGAGGTAAGGATTTATTTTTTTTAAAAACTTTTTTTTCTTGGAATAAAATGCAAAATACATGCATACATACATACATACATAATATATATATATATTATTTTTTTTTAATTTTTTATTAAGGTGTTAAATTTTGTTTCATCATTGTTAGGCTTTGAGTCTGTTTAGTACCAATGTTAACTTCGGACACAGTAAACTGTTTAGTACCAATGTTAACTTCGGACACAGTCAACTGTTTAGTACCAATGTTAACTTCGGACACAGTCAACTGTTTAGTACCAATGTTAACTTCGGACACAGTAAACTGTTTAGTACCAATGTTAACTTCGGACACAGTCAACTGTTTAGTACCAATGTTCACTTCGGACACAGTAAACTGTTTAGTACCAATGTTCACTTCGGACACAGTAAACGGCGGGATGACAGGAAATGATACGAGCATTGAACATTTGACCATAGATTTGTATTATAAATGCTTGTCATTTGGTTTTTTTTAACTTTCTAATAAGTTAACAAGGACTTTAATAAACACAATTATTACCAAGCCTCTATCTAGCCATGCGCATACTTTATTTTCTGCCACTTTTGAGTTGTCCAGATGCATTACTTCTGGCTGCCAGAATCCGTGTACTAAATTGTGTTCGTGTTTTTATTTGTTCTGTAGCCTCGGTCAAGGGAAGCCGCAGCACCGGCAACCTCACCACCACCACCGCCACCTGCCACACCCCCAAAGGTAGCCGCGTCCACTTCGTCCAGCCGGAAGTCCTGCCAGGCATCATGCGGTGGGCCTCCGAGGGTGACCTCCTCGCCGCCGAGCCTAAGCGAGTGCGCCAGGTTTCCGAGAGCTCCTGCGGTTTCGGGTCCGAGGACGACCACGGCAAGGACGCCACGCCCCGGCACGTGACGTACTCGCGGCAGAGCTCCTCCCACAGTTCCGACAGTGCGGGCCACGCCTCCCTCGACTCTTCTGGCAGCGGGGCGTCTTTCGTCCATGATACAACCGGAACCGGAAGCGTGTCCGGTGATATTGAGGCCAGCCACGAGGACGACAACGAAGACAAGGCAAAGTCCGAGGTGACCATTGACATAGACATCAGCTGATGACAGTTTCGTCCTGTTGCTGGTATTTTCGTTATTATAACTTTGTTAAGGTGATTTTAACTTATGATAAAACATAAAAATGCAACAAAAAAAATATTTAAAATAGTTTTAGTATGTAAAAAAATAGTTTATTTCATTATTGCAGTAGCGCTTCCATTTTTTTCAATATCGTTTTTCCGTTTAAAGATTGTTTTTATTGAAGCTTTCTTTAAATGTTTAATTTTCTTAATATTAGTTAATATTAGTCCATTTTTTTAAATGTCGTAATAGACAGAACAGTTTAGCCGGACTTTATGAAGGGGAAACTACTCCGGAAACTCGAATGCTGATTCATCTTGGCTTATCCACCCGTGCGGTGAAAGCGTTTTTACAGAATAGTTGACTTTTAAGTCAATTTCGGCGCGCTTATATTTTCAGCTATTTGACTTTTAGCAAATTTATCCAAACAATCAGGCTCTTTCTTTGACCTCCAAGTTATGCACCTCTTAGCTTTCACAATAAAAACAACCCCTAAAAAAACAAGTTTTTCACTATAAATCCTTTATGTATGAGACGTAGCTAAAAGAATGTTCATTATAATATGCAGCGCAAGACCATCCAAAAATACAAAATTGTAGTTGTGTCGTAAAACATGTTTAATATAATGCGCACCGATCAGGAATATGTTTATAAAAAGTGTCGTCAATAAAATACGCATCTTATTGCGCGACAGAAAGGTGGTTCAATATAATGCGCACCCTTACCCTCTGTCTAAAAAAATAACATGATACATAGGAATAAATAAAATAATCTAAAAAATCAATAATTTAATTACAGTACATGCGATCGATCTGAACTTTTGATACATTGTTTTTATTATCGGTACAAAACTGCCTGCAAAATTTCAGCTCCCTAGCTTACGAGCAAGTGGGTTAAAAATCGATCAAAAGTTTTGGCGACAAGCATGGGCGGGCGGCCGGGCGGGCGGCCGCAGACACCACGAGTTAATATAAGGATTCAAAAAATAACCTCTTTCGTATCTTTTAAAGTATATAATACTTGCGTTCACTTCAAAGAAGACTAACTCCTAAATTTGACCTTTAAACCATTTCCAATTTAAACATTCGTCCACACCCAATTTTACTTTTGGACCCTGCGGTAAATTTTTTTTGAAAAAGTCAATGGATATTATCCGGGTTCTTAATTATACCATAAGGTTTAAACTCCTTCCAAATCCGGTAAAATAATCCCCTTCCTTGTCCGGCTAATCCGTAATTCAGTCTGTCTGCTGCACTATATACAAAGAATGACAATGAATCTAGTTGTTATACATACTGTACATATGAACATATGGTTCCCCCACACGTGGTTCCCCCACACGTGGTTCCCCCACACGTGGTTCCCCCACACGTGGTTCCCCCACACGTGGTTCCCCCACACGCCGCCTTCAGTCATAACGTCTTTCAGTATGGGAAAGTACTTTTCCATCAAACCAATCAATAAAACCATTTATCGATTATGTTATTGGTTTCATATCTGTGCCATTGATCTGTATCATGTGTACATAGTTTCTGTTGTTATATGAATATTACGACAATTTTTGTTGATGTTTTGCCCGCTAACAAAGCGTGTACATGTACATTTTGCACGAAATTTTTGCTGAACTTATTCGGCACATATCACGTGGATACACGTCTGACTTTTACTTTCATTTTGTGCGTGTGTGTGTGTGTGGTGTGTGTGTGTGTGTGTGCGTGCGTGCGTGCGTGGTGTGTGTGTGTGTGTGTGTGTGTGTGTGTGTGTGTGTGTGCGTGCGTGTGTGTGTGTGTAATGAAAACGTAAGACACGAATCATTGAAAAGAAACGAAAGAATTCCATTCAAATATTTCTTGTATTACTTCCCTAATCTTTTAAATATAATTTGTTAATATAATTTTGTGTACAAGAGACTGGTACAAGTTACGTAAACAATGTAAACGCTGTACCCGGCCTAATCTTTATGTTTTATAACATTGATATAGATGTATTGATTAGTTGTATTTATAGGATTGACGTGTATCAACGCGGCGATTGAAGGAATGATTGAAGAATTATTATTTTGTTCACCTAACCCCAACCATTGTTTTTTTCCCCATTAATCTTCAAAGGTGTAAGTGTGGGCGACACGGATTAAATCTTCTCTCATGCGCCATTCTCTCGACCCGCCTCTATTTACGTATTTACATACGACGTCACGGTTTAATTCTCTCTCGTCAGCATTTACTTCCCTCGACACGTCCTCGATTTTCAATAAACGCATCCATCTGTTGACATAGATAAATATAACCCATACACAGAGTTCAGATAATCTCTAAGCTCAGATGCTCTACTCGCTTGACATAACTGTAGCCTGTTAACTTTTTTCCCCCGTTCAACATGGTGACCGGCGCGCCATGACACAGGAGTGGCCGTGATAAATCTCGATGTCACGAATCAAAGATCTCATCACGAGAGTTACATTATGACCGTTCTCACGCCCTACAATTAGGTCATCAGACCTAAAGCTATTTAATATTTTATAAAACAATATTTTGGTGGCAGGGGATAATCTCTATTAAATAGATTTAATCGGATTATAGTTTTCACACCTTGTCAAGGTTGCTTGCCAAACAGAATAGTCAGCTTTTTTTTTATGGCGCGGTAACTCGGCGAGACAGTTGAGTATCTGATCAGTCCACTTTGAAAACCTACTAAGACGATTTTGCGGGAAAATTAGTTACTGCCATTTTCTGGTTTGAACGGTCTACTGTCTACAATCTACAGTATTCTTTTGGTTTGGTCATTTAAAAGCTACGTAATACGATGTATTTTATTGTTACCCATGTGAAATACTTATACAATCTGCTAAGTCGACAAAACAGACATGCCTTTTTCTCAAAAACTCTAAAAAGTGACTTAAGAGGTTTTGCAAGTGGACTCTTTCATCTTCAGATGTAAGTGTAAGCCAGAGTTTGTTGTTAGTTGTAATATCTACAGAGAAACGAGTCATTTATGATTACATTAAAGTCATTGAGCGCGGTCTGGTATAAGACTCCTCTGTCATAGCGTGCTTCTATATCACCACGGGGGATGTTCACCTGTGAGACAGGTTCACCCGTGAGACAATAAATGTCTTGCCGTGAAGTGATCGATCTGTTCCCTGATGTCTAGCTAAGACGTGGGACGTGATTATGTATGGGGGGGTGGGGGTGGGGGGGGGCAAAGGGCGTCGCTGTAATAAATCACAACAAAACAAAAATGATTGAAAGATTGAAAGATTGGTCGTCTGAAGTGTTGACACGGCGTCAAGGAAATCTCTCTGGAAAGTTTGATCCGTTGAACCGGATTTCCTCGTCCACAATGGCGGCTGTCAATGGCGTCTGTCAATGGCAGACAAATGACTTTAAAACAAACTTGTGAAAAACCTCACCAGGGGGAGGGGCGAAGAGTGGGGTGGGGGGGGGTGTTATAGACTAAAGATGTCACTAATGACATCTGAACTGTGACCTCTGACTCGTCGCATAAACACAGGCTTGTTGTTCAATCTGGACATTTTATTGACATTAATATTATTATTATTATTTTTTTTACATAGACGGAAAAAATTTTTTATGTAGTGTGGAGGGGGTGGATTGGAACCCGCGTTTGGGGGGGGGGAGGGGGTATAACATATCAGATTACTGATAATCAGCTAGACTTGGGATCACGTAGGTACCTCCCCTCACCACCCCTCACCACCCCTCACCTCCCCACTGCCCATAACCTCCCTCGCCCCAGCGCTACAATAAGCCGGCCTGTCAATCTCGGGGTTATTTAAAGGTCCTCGTGATTCGTGCGTCCAATCGCCTCAGCCCCCACCCCCACCCCCACTCGCCCTCCCCCTACCTCACCTCTTTCCTCCTACGACAAGATCTGAAATCATGATAACAGAGACAACAGGTTTAAGTTAATAATAATTTTGTAAAAGCCACATGACACCTTTCAGGTAAACAAACAAATGAAATTATGTGACACCTGTCAATAGATACATGAATACTTTAGTTTTGTAGTCAAACAAAATGTAATAAAAATAAATGGTAGAGATGTGGTAGAGATGAAATTCTCCCATAACATGCGCAACTTTCGTCATTGTATTTTCTGAATGTAAGAGAACATTAGCATGATTGAAGTTGAAGAATGTTGAAGATGAGGCGCATGTTTCAATTGTTTAGTTTATTTATTATTTTCTTAAACTGACTTGGTTTGAATTAATTGAAATTTGGCTAAAAGTTTTGGATGTTAGAAAATTGCGGTGAATAATTCTGAGTATGAGGTGAATAATTCTGAGTATGAGGTGAATAATTCTGAGTATGAGGTGAATAATTCTGAGTATGAGGTTTGACGTGTCGGAGATTTCGCATCTTCCTTAAGCCCAAAGTTGTAAATAATTGAATAAATGTACATGTGAATTTTTAAATTATTTTTTTGTAAATTTTGTTATTTTGTATATTTATTTATTATTATTATTATTATTATTATTGTTATTATTATTATTATTATTTGTTTCTTTAGAATCTTTGAAAGGTGACTTTTTAAAAACCGCAATGTGTACAAAATTAATGTATACTATTGAAATGTTATGTTTATGAGATCGAGAGAGTGTAAGAGAAAGAGAAAGACATAGCATGACAGACAGAGAATAAGAGAGATTGATAGAGGGTGAGAGAGTGAGAGAGTGAGAGAAAGGGAGGGAAAGAGAGAGAGAGAAAGGGAGGGAAAGAGAGAGTGAGAGAAAGGGAGGGAAAGAGAGAGAGAGAGAGAACATTGAAAATATAATACAAATATTTAAAATGTAAAAGCTACTGTGATCCTTCAATGTAAAACATAAGTGAATGTTTTACTTGGACAACTTATCTCTCGTCTCACCTTCTGTCATTTTATGCTTTGCATTATTAAAGACCATATGTGTGTGTGTGTGTGTGTGTGTGTGGTGTATGTGGTGTATGTGGTGTGTGGTGTGTTGTGTGTGTGTGTGATGTGTGTGTGCGGTGTGTGTGTGTGCGGTGTGTGTGTGCGTAAGATATTTCATTTCACTGTGTTCTTTCCAAATGTTGAATATAGTCATCACTATGATGTTAATTACCTGTCAAAGTTATGTTTAATAAATCAATAGGTTTGTACGTTTGATAAAGTTTATCTACACAACGGCAGTAAAGTGTTCAATGACGTCATTTGGTTGTTTTATCCATAATAGTAATAATGTAGCTGTAATCTCGATGAGACGATGAGACGAATGACGCAATATAGAACAGTTAATAAATTAAATGTGATGATTTGTTTTTTGTTTATCTTATTGAGAAGGAAAACACGTCAAATTACTTTCTTTGTTGATGTGATTTTGTTTCGTAATGATATCAACATAAACATGTGTTTGAAATAAAAAATGTTTATTAATTGATCTTTTTTTGTGGTTTTTTTCCCCCGTATTTCTCGCCAACATTTGTCGCAAACAATTCAGAATGACATTATTAATTTGTTATTAGGGAAAGTACAAAGGGAAATAATAAAAGGAAAATTTAAAATATAAACATTGCATCAAAATATTGATAGTACTCTGGATCAATGAACTAAGAATAATTTATGTATGTGAAATAGTCTGATAATAAATATGTGACTGAAGAGAGGTTTCCTGGTCTCTTAAAATTAATAGAGAAAACAGGAGAAGAAATTGCCTTACACATTAAAGCAGCAGTAATTGTAAGTGGTTATCACACCACATGAAGATGTACGTGTGCAAGGCTACGGTACATACGAGAGCGCAATGGGGCAAACATATCCAGGAAAGACAAGGGAGTTCATGCCGTACTTCAAGTAGAGAATCTGCCTGCTGGGTGTATTCAGTGTTGCCCCAAACAGTCTTAGTATGACATGTGACATGTGTGCATAGAAGCCAATTCAACCAAGGGAGAGCACACAAAAATTCTGACTCTTTCAAGCGTGTCGGGATTAAATGGGTACATGAGTTTGTCTCTCTTCATTTCACACTCTTCAGTAGTCCAAGATAATCAATTGTAATAATAATTACACGTCACAAAAGCAAAACCTGAAGTAATTGAAACAAATAAGTTACATGACATTTAAAAAAAAACATACATTTATTTTAAGGCAAATATAGAATGGGATCATTTTTATACACGAAAGTAATTAATAATTTTAACATATTTTTAGTGTACTTGTCTGATGGGGCACCATTGTTTCATGGCTAAAAGTTGTGTTGTTAAGTTCATTTTAAGATACATGGGGCCGTCCATAAATGACGTCAAGCGCCCAAAGGGGTGGGGGTGGGTTGTTCAAGCATTTGTGACGATGTGAGTAAAGAAATGTGACTTCACATGAAAAAAATCGCCCAACTTTACCCATTAAGTACCAATTTTTTCAAATATTTTTGATTTTTTGGTATAAAATGAGATAAACCTATTAAGGAAAACTTGTATTTTGAATTACACCAGTGGTATTTTTTCCAAAAAGACCAATTTTTGGTCCAGTCCCAATTGGGGATCATGGCACATGCTATCTAGTTTTCATGCCATACTGGAAAACATGGAAAACACTCAACACTCAGTGTTACATTTCTTGCATTCTTCTTGCACACAGCACTGTCACATGTGATTAACATAATTTTGTGACGCAAGGTCACGTGAATGGGGGACGCGGGAAGAAAGGAGCATTCCTATTGGTTGAAAGTGTTGGGCGAGGAGTTGTTTGAAGACTTCCGTCAAGGAAGGAGGTAGTGTATGTGTGCGCCTCAAGATTTCATGTTGTATTACCTCAAATGATATTTCTGTGTACATAGTATATATATTAAAGTTGTTTTGTTGAAACAAGTTCTTCAGTGGATTATTGTGCACAAGATTCTGTACTGTGAGAACGCCTACTAAAGAGTGACATATTTAATAGTTACATTGGTGCAGAAGTAAAAGTGATTGCCATTAGGCATAAGTTCTAAGTCAACACAGTACAAGAGATTTTAGAAAGGAGGTTTCGTGGAAATAACAAGTATCGGATATTTCCAAAAAGGAAAGTATTCATTAAAATAAGAAATATTAGAAGCTATCGTATTTTTTGAATATTCAAGTTCGTAAGAAGCTGTGAATAAACTTTTGTGGTTCAATGAAAATACAAGAATATTTCAAAATGGCGGCATACAGGCACATGGTCACGGCGTGCGGTGTATACAACTAGGTCGCCTAGTTGGTTCTACGTCACATTCGACGACAGTACAAGTATACTACACAGTACTGGAATCTGGGTCGTGTAGGCTTACTGAATGGTGACACACGGTGAACATATAAAGGTCGTGACGTCAACAAGCTCAATGCTAGTTGATTCCAGGAAATATTTGTAAACATAACCTGGAACTTGGAAGGCTATGGACTATTAGTTATGAAGTGTGAATTATAAATAAAGAAACGGAATTTTATCCATTCATTGTGTGAAGAGTTTGATAATTGCAATTTTGGATTAATGGAGTGAACTAAATTGTTTAAAAACTACTCGAAAATTGAAATTTTAACCAAGTGACTTTTATTCAAAACGATTGGACCATTTAATATGTTTTGTCAATCTGAGGGAGCGTATATATAAAGTATACTAAAGGTCCCGTGTGAGGATTCTTTTGTTGTCTCATCTTGTCAAGACTAGATTTCATGGTTTAAACGTGTCACTTATTTGAACTTAACATTTTGAATTCAAGATTTTGCATTTGGAAGATTTATAACTTTATCAATATATACATAAATTCCTTACCAAATGCTTAACTCATATTATTCAATCAAACAAAACATTCATTACTACAAGGAATTCACTGCCATAGCTAAAGAGATCAGACTAAAGGTAAAAGAAATGAGAGATTTCATTGAAGAAAAAGTAAGCATTGCTGAAGAAAAAGAAAAGCCAAGAATAGCTGAAGAAAAAGAAAATCAGAGAAATGCTGAAGAAAAAGCAAGAATTGCTGAAGAAAAAAAAAGCTAAGAAAAGCTGAAGAAAAAGAAAATCAAAGAATTGCTGAAGAAAAAGAACAGCTAAGAAAAGCTGAAGAAAAAGAAAATCAGAGAATTGCTTAGGAAGAAGCAAGAATTGCTGAAGAAAAAAAACAGCTGAGAAAAGCTGAAGAATTAGAAAATCAAAAAGAGGTTGAAGAAAAAGAGAGGCAAAGACTCATAATAAAAAGAGAATTTGAACAACTTCAAAATGACAACTTAAAATTACGAATTGAGCTCGAGAGTAGAGGCCAAAATCCTGATAATGAAACAAATAGAAGGTCAGCACCAAGGGATACTATCAAAGTAAGAAAATATGATAGCCAAAAAGAAAAAATGGATGTTTATCTGGATTATTTCGAATCCATAATGGCTATGAAAGGCTATAATGAAGAAGATTGGCCAGCACAACTTATGACTCAATTAACTGGAGAAGCATTTGAAGCAAATAACTTTATAGCCAAAGAAGACAAAAACATATATAAGAATTTCAAAAAGGCACTTCTATGTCCTTTTGGAAAGTCAGAAAATGATTATAGAAGAGAATTTCATGAAATGAGAATCAAGATGGACAAAGATCCACAGATCATAGTACATGAAGCACAAGTCAAACTAACAAAATGGCTGGAACTGACAGCAATAGATACGAGCAATCCAAAGGCCATACTAGACATGGTGTTAATTGACAAGTTTTTAGAAAATGCAACACCAACTCTATTCACATATTTAACTGACAAGAAAGTTCGTACTCAAGCAGAGCTAACAAATGCATTACGAACATTCAAAGACTCTCATCCAAATGTGGAAATGGATAAGAGACAAGACATATTTGCAGCTATACAAATTAAAAGTCAAGAAAAAAGGCTAGGTATGAGAAACCAGAGTCTGCCAAACCAAGGCAACAGACAGTCTATTTGCTGGTACTGTAACAAGCCAGGAAATATGGCGAAGCAGTGTTACCACAATAAAGGACAACCAAATAGGGTGTCACCTAATGGCAACCCTATAAGAAAGAAAACAGAAGAAAAATCAAGACAAGATCACTTTGAAAACAAAGGTAGACAAGCATGGAAAGAAAAATATCATAATTCCAAACATAAAGATTATGATCAAAGTAGACAAGCATGGAGAGAAAAATATAATCATAATTCCAGACATAGAGATTATGATCAAGAAAGACAATCATGGAGAGAAAGAAATAAACATTATTCCATAAATAGAGATTATAATCAAAGCAGAAGATCACTGAGAGGCAAATAAAATTTTGATTCCAGAAAAAGAAATTATGATCAATCAATTCAATCATGGAGAAAGAATGAAAACAAAGACATGAATGATAGAAAAATAATAAAGTTAAATCGAGCACAAAAAGAAACTAGTGACACTGTAGCCATTATTGACAATCAAATATATGATAGAAGAAAAATGAATCAAGAAGAAACGAACACTTGTGACACTTTAGCCACTATTAAAAATCAAGTATATGGTAAAAGGGATGAAAACCATAGTACCAGAGATAAAGATGGTACTAGTGAATCTGGAAACCATTCGTGTGGAATCATCTAAAGTAGGAAGAACAATTGGTTGTTTATTAAGCAGAATGAAAGACATAGATAAAGACAATGATTTTCAGATAAAGCTTTCTGACATTAACTCATCTGGTTGAAATTCTATTGAACTATCAGGAAGCAAAAATGACATCTCAAAAGCTAAGCAACTTATTCAAGATGCTGGAATTGATATTGTGAATGAACATAATCGAAGTCATGGTTGGTGAATTATTGAACATTTAGCAGTCTGAAGAAACATTCAAAGCCCATCGATTTGAATTCATACTCGTCAACTGAAGAATGACTATATTGAACTAGGCTATGCTATTAGCCGACTACAAATTTGACATTAAACCTGTGAAGGGAAAGGACAATGTGGTTGCAGACATATTAAGTAGAATGACAATAAATAAAGATATTCTGTGAATTCCTAAGTGATAAAACCAGAGACTGTATTAAAAAGACATTCTGTGAATTACTAAATGATAAAATAAGAGACTGTATTAACATTAGTCTGTGAATTGCTAAAGGATACAAACAGAGACTGTAGTTATATTAATATTTTTATTTGTTGAACAATGGACAAGGAACAGTGTTAAAATTCCACTGGATTATTAGTTAATTTTAATAATATTGAGTGTTTAAATATTTCAATTACACAAAATTACAGATGTGTTAAAAAATTTCAGTTTCAATTTTTTCAGCACAGGTAGACTGTTGCAGTCCTACAGATTTTTTCTTATTAATTTTAAAACCAGATGTTGTGTGTAAGGCAATGAATGTTCATTGATGATAAATATTTGAATATAGATATAGATTAATTTGATTTTATGAAGACCAAAAATGTTGTATTTCATAAACATTTTTTTTATAGGATGGGGGTGAATGTCACATGTGATTAACATAATTTTGTGACGTAAGGTCACGTGAATGGGGGACGCGGGAAGAAAGGAGCATTCCTATTGGTTGAAAGTGTTGGGCGAGGAGTTGTTAGAAGACTTCCGTCAAGGAAGGAGGTAGTGTATGTGTGCGCCTCAAGATTTCACGTTGTATTACCTCAAATGATATTTCTGTGCACAAAGTATACATATTAAAGTTTTTTTGTATAAACAAGTTCTTCAGTGGATTATTGTGCACAAGATTCTGTACTGTGAGAACGCCTACAAAAGAGTGACATATTTAATAGTTACAAGCACACTTCCTTTTTTTTCCAATTTCCGTGCGTTCAATGTAGTGACCAGTTCCAGATTTTCGTTGAGTTTGTCGATCAACTGGCGAATTTTGAAGATCTTATCTCTTTCATTTGCTGTAATGGCTTCCAGGTCAGAATTGTCACTGAGATGGAGATAGCGTTTTATTTCCATGTACCCGTTCCGACTCATACATTTCCTCACACATTGCACATCCACGTCTTCATCCTCACACCAGTATAATTGTATTTGAGGAAGAGCGTTGTACACAGTGAAGAGAAGAATGCCAATAAACTTTCTGACACAATCATTTGACATTAAAAACTGGTGGATGTTTTTCTCTGTATTGCACAAGTTTCAGTCTGCCTGACAATATGAGCCAGAATTGCCCCATCAAACAACTTCTCAAAACACTGCACATGGGTTTTTTCCCTGAGTAAGTCGATGAGACGATATCTTTTTTGTTGCACAACATTACAGTTTGGGTAACTTTTGGAATAAAGCGGCTGTCTCTTCTTCCACTTTGGATTTCACAACTGTCACTGGTCTTTTCGCAGGTGGTGGGAGAATATCAATTGTATCGGTGGTTCTGGGTGACAACGCGTTGTCCATTTTAACATTATCATCTTCATTTGCTGCACAATAAATTTCACCTGGGCCAGGAACATCTACGGGTTCATCCTCATCAATAATGCTGTCATCGAATATCTTCGTTGTCTGACAGTTCATCAGAATTCACAAATCATGAAAAGGAAAAACTTTTATAAATGTTTTATTTAGCCTTTCCACAAGTCGAATGCCTACCTCGACGGAAGAAATATGTCCGAATCTGGCTCCGGCCGGATTTTAAAACTAAGAAATTGAAAACAGTATCAGTCTTGAGCCCTAAATGGAGATCGAACTTTCTGGGTCACTTGTACCCATCAAAATAAGTAAATATAACTTGAAGCACTTACCAATCACAAAAAAAAACCACAATCCTCAAAAGGAAAAACTTTTATAAATGTTTTTTTTAGCCTTTCAAAACCGGCGTTCCGTTCACATATCGAAAATGCCTACCTCGACGGGAAGAAATCTGTCCAAATCTGGCTCCGGCTGGATTTTAAAAGAATCTGGTACACCCTTAGTTATGATATTAAATAAATTGCAGACTTACATTAAATACATATTTAAATGTCAAAAACAATATTTGAAACATGCTTATTTTCATTTAGAAAATACGGCTTTTAAAGGGGGGGTCAAAGCTTTGTGACGTAATATTAGAGGGGGTTTTTGTGATGAAGTCTGACGAGGTGGGAGGGGGGTAGTAAAAATTGGTCTAAATTGCGTGACGTCATTTATGGAAGACCCCTTTGTATCTATGCTACTTGTAAATTAGGGTAAAAAGAATGTAGAAACATATAGAATTTGATAAATGGAAAATGAACGTTTTTAAAAAATGTGTCTTTAGCTGCCCCCGTGTTTGGTGATCAGTTAGCTTAGCTATGTGCAAGACTTGTCTCTATAGGATTGGGATAAGTCATGTGACGTCTAATCACGTAGGGTAAGACTGAAAAAAGCTTGAGAACCATTGATCGTAGAATCCTAGGATTTCTTTAAAGTCAATTGTAACACCGTGTACTGCCATGGCACACAATGGCGGGCAACTTCCAGCTTTATGAAAATGTGTTGATACAAGTTTTAAAGAAAACACGCTGGAAATAGAGATTTGTTCCAACAAAAAAATATCTTTAAAATTGCGAATCAATTGAGCGTGATGGTTATAGTTATACATGTATGGATCATTTAGCTTAGAATCATTATTAAAATTATATAGTCACAGTAATAGTCATAGTTATTGCCAGTGGCGTAGCTAGAACTTTTGCCGCCCGGGGCGGTCTCCAATTTGCCGCCCTTTTTTAGGGGCCGTCCACAAATGACGTCACGCACCGGGGGGGGGAGGGCTACACATTTGTGACGAGGGGGTGTGTTTAAGAAATGTGACGTCACGTCAAAACGCGCGACTTTAAATAAAATTTCCACGTAAATATTTGATTACTGACACTTTATTTAATGACGTTTATGTAAAACGCGTGTTACGATATTAGAATGCAGCGTTACACTAAAAACATACTTAAATGACATTTTTTTATTTGAAACATGCTCATTTTCAAACAGAAAATATGGTTTTTATGGGGGAGGGGGGTCAAAGCTTTATGACGTCTTATTGAAGAAGGGGTCTAAGATTTTGTGACGACGTGTGACGAGGGGGGAAGAGGTGAAAAATCAGCTAAAATCGCGTGACGTCATTTGTGGACGGCCAGTTAGCCGATTATGTTATGGTTTTTTATAAATTAAGAAACATGAATAAACAATTGTAATTGAAACCAAGTAAAGGTGCGGAACATGTTTACCATTGCATGCCATATTTATGTAAGCAGTAATAAAATAGGCTGCATAAGATTATATACCTATAAATACAAATTAACAAAATACAAGATACTTTATTTAAAGACCACAAGAAAGTTACTGAGGTAGCAGGTCGTCAATGAGACAAAACATGTTCCAAAATTACACACAAACAAAACATTACCAATCGCAATTCTTTTATTTTGTATTTATAAATAAATGATTTTTTTTTACAAACAAATAAAGTGTATACATTAGTATGTAATCATACACATACTGATACATTTACTTTCCTAACTTTCATAATAGAAAAATCGTGTATTATGCTCTCAAAATTAAAATTATCTGTGATATCTTGCTCTATGGACTATGGACAGTATTGCAAGATTTTGTTTACTTTAATCGCTCATTGTAGAAACGAAGATAATTTTTTATCAACTTCAGTTTTGAGAAACTCCTTCCATAACTAGCGACACTGATAGCAATAGTTGAAAAAATTCATAGCAAAATTACAATGTTGGGTACAGAATTCTCCAATCTATACTGTTGAATAAATTTTAATGGATCAAGGGGGCCTTTCCCCCGTTTTTCTAACATAATGCCTTTTCTTGTAGTGTAGGTACAGTACAGCCATAAAAACCTGGATCCTTTTTCTTTCCATATTGAACTATTCTTTATCAATGTCAATAAAGTAATTTATTTGATGTTCAAATGCTCCATTTAGTAGGTTACATGGTATTACGAATATTTTCTTGCAAGGACATGCAACTCATCAAAGCGTTCTTTTATTTTCTTTCATAATTCCATCCATGTATAAAAACATTTCTCGTTGTACTTCTTGTTCTAAAAATAGAACCACGTCTTCTGAATTTTCCCTACTCATATTTTTTTCTCCTTCGAACTCGCGTTCAGTTGATATTTCCATCTCTTCACAAATTGTTTGGCTGATATAACAGCATTTTGTATTAGCACATCTCTTTGTTCCATGCAATGACTTTGCATTAATTTAAAAAATGACGGATTCCCATAAATTTAGATAACATAAAAAGAAAAAGATTGCATGAATTGAGTAAAATTCCAGCACTTTATCTCGTTTTCCTAGTACTTCTTCAGATGTCAATTTTTCCAAGACGATTGAAATTTTAAAGTATGTCTTTTTCGAAATTATTATGCCTATTGTGGTGTTTATTATCAGAGAAATTTGAATATTTACATATTCTTGTCATAAATCTTAATAATTTTCCATAAATAGACGAATTCAAATTATTTACACATTACTTTAATTGGATAGGCGTAACATGTTTAATGAATAACCGTATTTTAATGAAAAACACAAATTATGTGTGCTACTTAAATGCAATAAAAACAAAATAAATTTAATTTTTAATAACTTACCTTACAATAATTTTCTGAAAACTAAAACAGTAATATAAATTACTACTTGCAAGTTAAACACAATATTTGAACCACCATGCCTTTAGGTAAGTGTTCGCGCATCATTCTGCGAATGTCAAAATTCCACGTACAAACTGTCGTGGCGATATTAATAGCACACATTATTCGGCCCAGCGTGATGTGTTTTTTGCGTACTTTTCTTATAAAAGAGTCATCTGTGACTTATACCGCTTAGTTTTCCAAACAAATGGATACCTTTTTTGAGCGATTAAAAATTTTGAACGGTTTTGCGTTATTATAATATCCACTATGTAATCAAAAAATGTTGTGCGAATCCGTTAATTAAGACTCGAAATTACAAATATTTTTGTTTCACCTTGGTTTTCCCCCTTTCAAAAGAAAAAGGGTGGTTGTCGGAAATGGTTGTACTTTTCAAATGCCCAAAAATGCCGCCCCCTTAATGAGTGCCGCCCGGGGCGGACCGCCCCCACCGCCCCCCCTAGCTACGCCACTGGTTATTGCTGTATTTAGTTGTGATGTTCAATATATACTTGTATAAATATTTAAAATAAGAATTTTTGGAGTGGACATTAATTAAAATAAAATAGTTCCCCCACCATTTACAAATAACTGAATGAAAATGAAAATCTACCACATGTCTTTAAATGATGTGTTTGCTATTTCAAAACTACTGTAACTTTATTTTAAAATGCCCTTTAAATGTTTGTGTAAAAAAGGGAGGGGTGGATAGGGGTGAGGGGGGGAGACGTGGGAAGATTTATAAAAATCATGATGTTATTTTAGCCGCTCTTCAGTTTCTGCCAGCATAAGTTATTGTTATTATTTATTGAAAAAAAGTAATACTCGATTACAAGAGTATCGTTAGTTTTTTTTTAAAAACCAGCAACATCATTAACTCATGCAAATTAAAATATTTCTATGCATGTGTGTTCGTTTGTGTGTGTGCGTGTGGAGATCTATTAAAGCCCCCCCCACCCATGCCTCTCCCATCCCACTACCCTTTTAATGTTCTCAAATTAAGTCATTAAGATTTATTTTTTTAGCCATACTGCTGCAAACTTAAATTTTCTTGAGTTATAAAGGTCAGATAATTATCGTCGTCTTTCCATCAGGGGCAGATTATTAGCAGACGAGAGTCTTGTCCATTAGGTCCCCCCATAGGTCTGGTTGGTGTCTGTTGTGGCCGTGGGCACAGACATTGTACATAGGAGCCCGGTCCATTGAGTCAAATTGAAATTACTCTCTAGCCCTCTATTCAGAGTTCATTGCTTTACTTTTCATGAAATATTTTTTATGCAGTCGAGTTTATCAAAGCATCTTCTCTATACTTTTAGAGCAGTCAGTAAATTACAATTTAAAACTAATAACATATAATTAGAAGCTCTTGTTTATCGGAGTTTAGATTAAGATGATTTTCATCTTCCTTTTAAATATGCTAAAAAATAAACAACAACAAAATTACTGAAAGCGCGACTGATGCGTAATATTTTCTCTTGTTTGAAAGTCATGTCAATATCAATATAAATATGTTGTATAATATCAGCTGTTAGACATATTAATATAGTCACAGGTGTGGACAAATGTGTGCTTGTCACTCAAGGTTTGGGGGGGGTGGGTGCTAAGAGTGTTACTGGAGTGAATGTCCTGCCGGTACTCGGTAGAAGGGAAGTTAACATAAGGCCACCGCCATTAATTTTTGGGATAATTCTTATCTTATCTATACAGATGCTCCTTCTATGCAGAAGATAGTTGCGTCCACAGACCATGACAGATGATCTGTTGGCAAGTGATGCAGCATTCACAGGCCACGGCTTTGTGGGTTCCACGCATTACCCAGCCGCCTAACTACATGTATGTAGTTAGGTACCCATTCGGAGCGGGGTGACTCAGGGACGCCCTAGGCCCCGGGAACAAACCCTTGCCTTCACACGGATTCGAACCCGTGACCATCGGTACGACAGTCCAGTGCGCTGCTACTCGACCACCGCGTCCCCGCCTAATTCTAGCCGCCATTTCTTAGTGGGTCATCTCTGGCTATCCATAATTTTCATCCATTTTCGAGACAATGAAGACAGACCTAACACAATAGTCGGTATAATGAAGACAGACCTAACACTGTCCCTAAAAGTCCATATGTTGATTTAATTGTTAGAATTAACATTTCGTGTGAAAAACTTAACATAAAAGATAGTTGAAACGGCCCCGAGGCTTAAAATAATTGAGAACCTTCGTGAACTATTTAAATAAAAATAGGAAAGCAAGGTTTTCCTACTTTTTAATTTTGACATTTAAAAAAGTTGTTTGCGTCATCAAACTTCTGAATAGAAAAATTTTAAATAATTGAATTTTCCTTAATTTTTTTTCTTATTTTCTATCAGGGAAAATTATAACATAATACATAACAAACGATGATAATATTAATAATAATCATTTTAGCTAATTACAATAATAATCTTACAGGTTTGTCATAAATTTACAGTAATAAACAGATTATTTTAAAGTATTTAAAGATTAATGAGTATCTTTATTTCTTTATTTTTGGAACAATTTTACATTTTTGGATCCATTGCAATAACAATTTTATTTAAATGTCGCACCTCTTACGACCGACAAGTCGTAGCAAATGTTGTATTCACCTCAGGACCGGCAACTCCCAGCAATACATCACTCATTATCTCCCGTTGATCCCCTTACAGCTGATTGGCCGGAGAATCGTGTAATTGAAAAACTAAGAATGGCAGCGGTGGGCTGAAAAACAGGATCACTTATGGATTAGCGGAACAAGACGGGTCATGTGATTAAAACTCGCTCTGGACGATGTGGGAATTTCAAAGTGGGATACTGCCTGCTAAACTTGGACACAACCGATGTGGCTCAATTATCTGGCCTGGTCCTTACACACACCCACCACAACTGGTCCCACCCGAGACACTACCATCCCACCCAACTGGTCCCATCCTGCTCCACCCATCCACCGTAACTGCCCCCACCCTAACCCTTTCCACCCCCTAACTGTCCCCCCCCCGCCCCCGGGTAGGTTTACGGTGTTTCCAATACCAAAGAATGAGTCTTTCAGGTAATCACAACGGTGGTTTTATAATTAATATAAATACTAAAACCCTGACATCGATTTAAAAAATACTAACATTTTATAATTGGATATTGTGAATGTTCATATGATGCCATAGATCCGAAGGTGCTGAAGTTTCCTTGTCATTTTTTTGTTCAGTTTTCAGATATTTCCTATCCGCCATTTTAACTGTTTGTAAAACGAGATTAAGATTTCCAAGAGTGACAACTCTTTACAGGAAGTAGGGAGTTGCAATTGTTCCACACATTCATTAAACTATGGCGCCACGTCTGCCTGTCTGCCAGGAATCTTGTCAGCTGACGTCAGCACACTTATTTATTGGCTAGCTGATGACAATATGTTGATGACAATATGTTGATGACAATATGTTGATGACAATATGCTGATGACAATATGTTGATGACAATATGTTGATGACAATATGTTGATGACAATATGTTGATGACAATATGTTGATGACAATATGTTGATGACAATATGTTGATGACAATATGTTGATGACAATATGTTGATGACAATATCTTGATGACAATATCTTGATGACAATATCTTGATGACAATATCTTGATGACAATATGTTGATGACAATATGTTGATGACAATATGTTGATGACAATATGTTGATGACAATATGTTGATGACAATATGTTGATGACAATATGTTGATGACAATATGTTGATGACAATATGTTGATGACAATATGTTGATGAGTCCAAACTGAATGTAACATTAATTGTCATTTATGGAATAATTTTTTTTATTTAATTTTCTTTTTTAAAAATCTTCATGCTGTACATACAGACTTAAGTTATCGGCTGCTGTAACAACACTTCTTCTGGAGGGGGCAAACATGGCAAAAATTACTCATCTCTAGCGTCAACCACAATAGCATATACATTGCTTGCTAAAGAATAAATGCTTTAAGGCATTTTCCCCTAATTTAGATTGAAAATCTACGCATTCAAGTGAAAAGATTATTCAAATATCGACTCCATGAAACCATTTCTAAAGTAAACACCACAGCAACTACGCCAATTTCCAACAATTTCTTCCACACCAACAAGTCAACAAGTCAACAAGTCAATCCTGAACTATCACAAGAACCGCACCAACTCCCCCCCCAACTCGCCGTCAGCCTCTCCGGGCGCCGCACGCCTTCTCGTTCCGTTGCTCCACCTTCCAACCTATGGTTTGCTCACCCCTATTTAAACCAGAACTCTGTTACCCAACTCTGTATTTCGGATCCTCGCCTGTATTAGACCAGCAGCAGCAGCAAAGCGCCTTTCATCGTCTTAAGCTGCACAGACCAAATTACCGGCAAGCTCAAAAAGTAAGTTATAATTACCATTGAATATGGCTGTGATGGGTTCACTTTATACCCGCTTTGTGAATGCATCTCAAGATACTTTATTATCAGTATCGGGTCATTATCTGAGACTGGGATTTCAGGTGGAAAGACTTATTGCATAAGTTAATATGCAAACATTCAAAATTATTATCACTGCAGAGTAGAAAGATTTTGTTTAAAATTTTGTATTTATTTTAAAAATAACTTTTAATCATGTTCTAAGTATGTTTTGTTATATAACTATTTTAGTTGTATGTTGTATGCTAAAGTTAGTTGTATCATCTAGTTCAGTGATTTCCAAAGTTGGCGCTACCGCCCCCTGGTGGTCACTGTAGCAATCCAGGAGGTGGTAATGACCACAGATTCATTTGAGGGGGCGGTGAATAACTTTCAGGGGGCGGTGTAAGCGTTTAAAAAAAGAGAAGATTTAGAAAAATTCGTTGATGTATTACGCTCCTCAACCTTCTTTTTTCATGGAAAAACGAGCTGGACGTTGGCTCGGACGTTGGCTCGGTTCCCCCATACTCCCTCACTTGCATTGAGGTATGTGCAATCGCGCACTGCTACTATTCATTTGGTATGTGCAATCGCGCACATCTACTGTTCCACGTGGTGCCATTAAATTTCCGTTCCTAATCAGGTGAGAACTATCACTATCAAACAACTGATATTGGCGAAACTCTTTTCAACAACAAGCACAACAGATGGGGATGGCTTGATTGTTTCTTACAGTATTTCTTTAATGATTACCGAATCGGCAAAACCTAATTATATTTGGCGAAGAACTAATTACACTGACTATAATAAAGTAAAGTAATAATGTACTCTGCTATACAAGCCAGCATCTGATATTATTAAGAAAACAATTCGTTTAGCAATAGTACAGAGCAAATAAGAATTGATGAAATGACACAAGGTGTTCAAGATTCATTGTGTGGTTCTTTTAAAAACATCTGATTTTCTATTTAATTTGATGAGTCAACTTTGCTAGTAAATTAAGCTTCACTTTTAGCATTCGTGCGGGCCACAAAGGAAGGACAAATTTGCCAAGAATTATTATTTTGCTTGTTTCTTATAGGTTGGTGGGGTTGGCAGGGGTTGGAGTACTATCAATTATGTAAAAATCATTTTAGTTTTAGTGACTGTTGAACAAACTAGTAAGAACCGTTTTGCCAAGAGCATACTTTTTTCAAGAATTAACTCACCATCCACTAAAGTGTGTGTGTGTGTGTGCGAGTGTGTGTGTGCGAGTGTGCGTGCGTGCGTTTTGGTGTGTGTGTTTAAAAACAACGCAATATGAAAGAAACCTTTGCACATAACCCCGCTGCCCGTACTTCCAAGTACGTCACCACAAGCTTTAATTAAAATATTCCCAAGCAGTGAACAGATTTGAAAATATGTAATTTAAAATATTTACTCTATTCATATTCATTAGATTTTAAAAGTAATTTTATGGAGGCTTCATGATTTTTTTGGGGGGTCATGAATAGAATTCTGAAGAAGAAATTCTAGTTAGATTCAATAAATAATATTCATGAATTATATAAAATCGTGTACAATCTCGGGTCAAGTTTTATTTTTTTCAAATGATTATGTATTTTAATTTTTTTTTATTTAGGTCAAGTCTTGACTTTAACTTTGTCAAGTTTCTCTGGCATTTAATTTAAAGACAAAAAATTTCCTTTGTTGTCCACCACTTCTAACATGTAAAATTGTAGCGTGGGGACAAACAGTTTCATTTCAATATTCTTAAATTTTTTATATATTTTTAACAATATCTTTTTAAAAACTTTACTTTTTTTTGCTATAGGGTTGTTTTCACTGTTTAAAATATAATAATATAATAATATAATAATATAATAATAATAATATAATAATATAATAATATAATAATATAATAATATAATAATATAATAATATAATAATATAATAATATAATAATATAATAATATAATAATATAATAATATAATAATATAATAATATAATAATATAATAATATAATAATATAATAATATAGATTTGTAAATAGTTATAGATATTAATAATACTTTTGAGATAGTTAAAATATTATCTGTGTACTATCTTGAAATATTTATTATCAAACTTCAAAGTTTTTATTCTATATAATGTTACACTTTTATTATCATCAGATAGAAAGGCAATTATTTCAACTTATGTCCTGTGCACAGTTAATACCTAGTAGGCCAGTTGGCAATAATTGTAACTAGAAGTAACTGGTAACAAAACGTTTTACCAAATTCACACACAGCATATCTTAAATATAATTCACTTACACGGGCATGTGCAAATGAGCATGACGAATGACCTTCGCTGGGGTCGAAAGATCCCAGTGGGCAAGCGAAGTAGGATGAAAAGAAAAAATAAACAACCTCTTAAAAACAGATTTTTTACTATAAATCCTTATATATGATACAGAACTCAAAGTATTGATATGTTCACTTTAATACGCAACACGCGATAAACATTTACAGACTGAAACGACTGATCTCCCCTTGCTGAGGGGGGAGGTGTGGTCATTGATGGCTGGCGTGAAATCAGGGGACACGTGATTGTAAACAATAACAGACGCTACATTGAGTTATATAGAGATAAACTAAAAATGCATTAATTTATGTATGGTACATTCGATGGATCTGTAATTTTGATACGATCCATTCTTAGGTGACACGAGTCTATGTGCAAAATTTCAGATCGATTGAATAACGGGAAGTGTGTCATTTTTTACTTTTTGTTTTTCCACCCGTCAGCGAATGACAGACAGAGAGAGATGACGACAGACAAGATTTCGAAGTTAATATAAGGGATTTAAATTAAACAAACCCGCAAAAACAAAGTTTTTTTACTATAAATCACTTATATATGAGTCATAATTAAAAGTATTGATCATGTTCAAACGCGACAAACATTTACAGACTGAATCTGCCTTAACTCCCCATTGCTGTATAACCGCGGGGGGTGGGAGAGGGGAAAGGTCTGTTCACCGATCGCTGGACCGATCTCAGCGTGACAAGTAAAATGTAAACAAAAGCACGCCGGTACATCGATGGGTGGCGTAAACGCGTCAACTCAACTGGCACGTGAAAGACAAACAATAACAAACCGTGAATTTGAATTACATACGTTATAAGGATAAAATAAAAATGCATTAATTTAATTATGGTACGTTCGACCGATCTGACATTTTGATACGATGCATTGTTATGTGACACGAGTCTATGTGCCAAATTTCAGCTCGATGGCATCACGGGAAATGGGTCATTTTTTACTTTTGTTGTTCCACCCTCCCGACCGGCCAACCGCGAGCCCAAGACAGAGAGACAGAGAGAGAGAGACGGCGGTGAAGTTAATATAATGGATTTAAAAATGGTGGGGTTGGTGTCAACATGCCTCTTGCATTCACTTGCATTGTGCCTTCACAGAATAGCATATGATTCGTAGTGTAGTGGTTATCACATCCCCCTTACACTCGGAAAGTCCTGGGTTCAAGTCCCAGAGGGTACAATTTTTTTTTAAAGTTTTTTTCTGCCCGTTCTTTTCCTCATTTTATGCGAACATGACTTACCCAAGGGTTGGCAAATCACAGTTTATGGTTGGCAAGGGATGGTAGTAAATGGGGGGGGGGCAGGTAACAACAACCGCAGTGCACATGTCTCCACGTTAACTCACTTTTTACCACGTTTTTATTAACTTGCTTTCGTGTCTGTCTGTCCGCGATTTTTCAAATTTGCCAACGTAAAATTAAACCACTTTTGATGGTCCTAGAGAGCTCAAAATTTTACCACAGATAGATCTTGGATGACAATACATTGTATCAAAATTTCAGATCGATCGAATGTACCGTGATTAAATTAATGCATTTGTTAGTTTATCTCTATATAATCAACTGTATCCGACTGCCGTTGTTAGATTTCACGTGCCGAGTTCACCCAGTGACCTAATTGCCGTGGTGTCAACGTTGGGCGGGTGCTGATGAGGTGTTTGTTAAAATAAATAGAGGTAAAAAAAAGATTTTTTTTAAAATCACGTTTTTATTAGTGAACTAAAAAGATTAAAATAAATAAAGGTAAAAAAGGATTTTAAAAAACCACGTTGTTATAAGTGGACTAAAAAGAATAAAATAAGTTAAAACTTATACGTTCAAGTATTGTAATTTAATATGACTAAAAACGTGGGGCGGGCGCTTATGAGGTTTTACATATGCAGTTCACTCATTCTCTCACTTACAGATCTCTCTTTTGCCTTCTAAATTATAAATCTTTAATTTTTAACCAAACACCCGCCCAACGTTTTTAGTCATATTAAATCACAGTACTTGAACGTATAAGTTTTAACGTATTTTCTTCTTTGTAGTCCACTTATAAAAACGTGGTTTAAAAAAATCCTTTTTACCATTATTTTTTCCATTACTTCGTGCTTCTGTTTGTGTCCGTTCTCTCAGCCCCCCCCCCATTCTTTGCACTTTCTATAATAAACAAGTCTGCGGCGTATGCTGTGCCGAGGGTCCTATCTTGTTATCTATGTTATTAATGTTTATTAAATCAGTAATACATTTTTTTAAAACTTACCGCAATAATGCACTTATATTTTGAAAAATACATTCTTCAAAAACAAAAACGTTATTTTTGTAGTATTGTTATACTTGTAGTTGCCAAAAAGAAGAATTACATGTTCACGCTTTTAATGTTGATTTTTTCTGCACCGAAAATTTTTATGGGAAAACACTCTTTTCATTCGGCCCAAATTGAAGAATTTGAAGGAACCTTTAACAAATATAATCTGGTCAAGTATTTTTTTAAAAACCACACACACACACACACACATACAAAAACACATTTTCTTTTTCAATTATTTCAAAATTAACATTATTGACGTTGTTTTGTTTATTTTTTTTTGTTGTTGTTGTTGTTGTTGTTTTTTTGTTGTTTTTTTTAACTACATCTTGTGTTTTTTTTCTGGTGATTGTTTCTCATTTACTCTCGACCACAACAGCTTACAACTGTTACAACTTGATTGCTCTAAAATTCTATTGTCCGGCTTCACATCTCCAACAGTACGCACCGCATTGTGTCTCTGACGCAGCAGAACTTGACAACACAAATGTTTCCAATATTAACCCATAGCTACAAAATGGCGCGCGTGTGGTCGGTCTTACAATAGAGTCTGCATTAATTCAGCGAGAAAAATGGAAGAAAACGAAGCCATCAACTTGAAATTAAATTGTTTGTCTCTCAGATTTCAGGTTAGGGGTGCTTTGACTATTGGCTTTGAAAACAACATCGACTTCCGTAGAAGTTAGTTAAACAACATCGACTTACGTAGAAATTAGTTAAACAACAACATCGACTTACGTAGAAGTTAGAGAAGGTTTTTGTCCTTATGATTTCATGAGTGGGTCCGTTTTCGTTTATTTTAAAGATTTGTAAAATAAAATCATTCAGAATAAGTGACCGAAATTGTAAGAAAATACAGAATGGAAATAAAGTTTAATGTATTGCTATGATTAATTAAAAATACCTTTTAGAGCTATCTCGCATTTTTTGTTGATTAACATAATAATTTTTTTTCTTCACATTTTAAAATCATTAAGAAAACATTGGGATAAATAATAATAATTTTCAAACCTTAGCTCTGGTGTAGTTTGAAAATAAAATCATTTTACGCAGTATCATCTTAACAACATTCCATATTGTTTTATTTTATCAAATCTTTCTTCATCTCCTCATATGAATGATTTGTAATAATACTTTATGAACATTTTGGCACTAAAATTTAAAGTGGATTAGTACTGAGGTATCTAGGTCAAGATGGAGTTGAGGGCTATGGACTGTCATCCTCTACTCTCTACACTCTACTCGTAGAATTGTGTATCAATCGTTTGGTCAGAGAATGCGACGTGAATGGATCCCGGGATCTGTTTAACTATATCAATTTTCCGTTAACATTTTTTCGAGCTGAAACTATATAAAAAAAACAAGTGTACTTATTAAATCATACAAATATTTCACCTTGGGCGATACTATTTTAGCTCCAAGATTTCAAGATTTTTCAAAACCTGTTACCTTTGATGTGGCTAAGTATACCTGATGGTTCACTACCGAAACGGATATGACTTCATCTAGCGAAGACTCACTGGTGCTATGTGGTTAATTTTCCGTTTATAAGAGTTCTGGCCCTTCCCGTTCTAGATCTCAACTGGATTCCTACACTTCCCAAAATTATCGATTACATTCAAATTAAAATCGTTATATTAAAACCATGTAACCAATAATTCATTCCGGTTGCTTACGTCGGCAGAAGCTTGCGGTTGTTTCTGGTAGTTTGTGTCCCCAATTATTAATTGATTTAATAATACAACATTTCCCCGTATGTTTGACCGTACTGATGTAACAATAACAGCAACTCATGGCTCACGGCTCATGGCTCGCAACTCGTAACTCACAACACGTCCATTTCCTAAAGCGCTATTTCAGCCATGGCACGATGACATACTATTATAATATATTATTTCATTTTGCAAGTTGGCAAATGTCTGATCTGACCACTGGTCAAGATGGGAGAGTCTAAGAGCTTTTAAAAGTCTAATATATCAGTACTCCGAGTGAGTTAGTAGTGACAAGATTATTGCAATGACCAGGTTGACGCGGGAAAGACTCACCATTGCCCCACAAACCCCACCAAATTCTATATTTATTTCCCCGCACTCACCGGTCCGAATAAAAACAACAAAGATAAAATTAAAATAATTGTGAAACAATTTGGGAACATTGATAACTTACGATAAAATATGTAATAGGGATTTTTATATTTGCTCCATAATTTTTTATTAATGGAGGATTCAAATTTAGTGCTTTATTATTATTATTATTATTATTATATAAGTATGATTATAATAACGTAGATGCGTTGCTTGGATATTCGGCACCACGGGACCAACTATAAAACGTGTGTACCCCCCCCCAACCCACCAATGAATTAATATCATTACTTCGACACTCATTATAATGTGGCGTTGTAAACCTCATTGGCGCCCAGCGGCATATGAACCCCCTGCACCCTCCTCGCTACGCCACTGCAATGACATGTTTGTTTATTTTTTAATAAAGTAATTACAGCTGACTTCCAAGACAATAAACAAAAACAAAACCCATCACTATAAATTGGGTCAAATATTTCAGTCTTTGCCATCCACGTCAAAGCTATGGGCTTTAATCCTTCTAAAATCAGACCAAGAAAGGGGGCTTAATTCTTCTAAATACAGACCAAGAAAAGGGGCTTAATCCTTCTGACATCAGACGAAGAAAATGGGCATAATCCTTCTAAATACAGGCCAAGAGAAGGGGCTTAATCCTTCTGACATCAGACCAAGAAAAGGGGCTTAATCCTTCTGACATCAGACGAAGAAAAGGGGCTTAATCCTTCTAAACTAAATACAGTCCAAGAAAGGGGGCTTAATCCTTCTAAATACAGACCAAGAAAAGGGGCTTAATCCTTCTGACATCAGACCAAGTAAAGGGGCTTAATCTTTCTGACATCAGACCAAGAAAAGGGGCTTAATCCTTCTAAACTAAATACAGACCAAGAAAGCGGGTTTAATCCTTCTAAATACAGACCAAGAAAAGGGGCTTAATCCTTCTGACATCAGACCAAGAAAAAGGGCTTAAAAAGAAAGAAAGAAATGAACATGATTTCGTTTTCTTGAAAAAAATTACCTTTAAATAATAAATAAAAAAACTCGTAAAAATCCAAGTTTTTGACTATAAATCCTTTATGTACTAAAAAGAATGTTCATTTTAATACGCTCGGATTATTATCCCAAAAATACAAAATTGTAGTTATGTGTCGCAAAACATGTTTAATATAATGCGCACCAATCAGGAATATATTTCTAAAAAGTATTGTCAATAAAATACACACCTTATTGCGCGACAGAAAGGTTGTTCAATATAATACGCACCACGACACTTTATCAAAAGATGTAGCATTTTACATAGAGATAAATAAAGATAATCTAAAAATTCATTAATTTAATTACGGTTCATTCGATTTATCTGAAATTTTGATACATCGTTTTTAACATCGGCACGAGTCTGCCTGCAAAATTTCAGCTCGCTAGCTTACGAGGAAGTGGGTTAAAAATCGATCCAAAGTTTTTTCGACAAACAAACAAGCAAGCAAGGGCTCAAACAGACACCACGAGTTCATATAAAGGATTTTAAAAAATCATATCAACATGATAAAAGCATGCGAGATACTCTCAAAGCGATGTCTTTGTGTAAGGATCATTGGTGATTTGAACACGTTTCTAGAATTACGCAAAGCTTGACGTCACTCTCCCAGATGGTGAATACTAATTACCCCCCCCCTCCCGTTACTCCAGTCATTACCACCCCCCCATATTCCCAACGACTTTGAAGTTTAGGTACAGATGTCCCTTTCACCGGATGAGGCCATCATTCTCTGCGATGAGTCGACCAGCCCAATGTGGACTGACTTGGTGGCCGCCTTTAACAAGCGAGGAAGCGGGGAAGACACTTCGATGACGGCTGATGACAAAATCAATTTGATCAATTAACACTCACTTAACACTGTCTACACCAAATGCGTCGCTGAACGCGGGAATAGCAGAACCCGCAGAATGTGTTATAGGTTGTCTTATAGGTTGTCTGATAGGTTGTCGTGTTAGTAGCGGAGAAATAGATGAGGTTGAAAGTTAACAATAGATGAGGTTGAACGTTAACAATAGATGAGGTTGAAAGTTAACAATAGATGAGGTTGAACGTTAACAATAGATGAGGTTGAAAGTTAACAATAGATGAGGTTGAAAGTTAGCAATAGATGAGGTTGAACGTTAACACATTTGTAAATAGCTTTTAACTAGGGCTGTTAACAATTAATTACAATTTAATCGTCTTAAGTAACATTTATTAAGCGTACTTGTCACAAAATCAAACTAACACTGGAATGTCTTCTTTATATGACATTCTTTTAACCAACAACGAAAAAAGACAAGTGTATTGACATTATTTGGTTCAAGTGATGAGAGAGTCTTATTGACAATATAGGCAGCCGAACTGAACAATCGTTCACATAGCTGTAGACTGTAGATTGTCTCAGCTGAAGTTTCTAATATTGTAGTGGATGTTTGGTTTGCAGGTGGTATGTAAGTGAAGTGTTACAACCATGGTAGCAATGTTCCCATTTAAGCATCGTGGCTGCGCAGATATTTGACCGACGCCACGCAGGAGTTTAGAATCACCGTACAGCAACTTTTGTAAAATATTGCACAAAAAATGGACGTTGTGCAACTTTGCACACGAGGTTTTTTAAAAATTTTGCACACGGACCAACGAAGCTTAGTCTTAGTAGGAACATTGCTTCGTAGGCAAACGATTTCTCTCAATGGACACAATAACCTTTATCAACATTTATAACATTCACGTCAGTCAATACTTTAAAACCAAAATGTTCATGTAATCGTCCGGAAATTAGTTTATATTTATCGACCGAAATATTTTACTTTTTGACTTCCAGTACATTTATAAGTGGTGGGTCAATTTAATAAATTTAATCGTTAAAAATGTTAACGATTAATCGAGAAATTAATCGTTAATTTCCGCAGCCCTACTTTTAATCAAACCTTTTTACAGACATTTTTATTAACGTATCAGTGGTCAAATTTTGCTTCTAAATTTAATCTATTTCCTGAAGTCCAATTTACGTTGAAATTTGTTTTCCGTACAATTTTTTTTCTTTGATATCTCTTCAACCAATCCAGTTTTTAATAATACACTCTACTCTTCCTCCTCAGCTCCAAAATAAGTTAAGAACAATATACAGTTTTAAAAACCAACCAAAATAAGATGACGTCATTATCTCACTACGCACTCTTGACATTGGTCCTCTTAGTCACAGTAGATTACCTGGCCGGGAACGAACTGGAATTCTTAGAAGCTGAAGCCGACGGGGAGCCCTTCGAAGACAGTGACCTCATTCTCTCAGACTTTGACGACAAGCGAGGCTTTGCTGACAAGAGAGGCTTCGCAGACAAGCGAGGCTTTGCGGACAAAAGAGGCTTCGCCGACAAAAGAGGCTTTGCGGACAAAAGAGGCTTTGCCGATAAGAGAGGCTTTGCGGATAAGAGAGGCTTCGCTGATAAGAGAGGCTTCGCTGACAAGAGAGGCTTCTGGGACAAACGCGAGCAGTTGAACCCACTCCTGGTCAAGCTATTGCGTCACAGCCAACACCAGCCCCTCCCCTACGGTCAAAACTCCTTCAGCCGACTCCTGGCCCAGAAAGGATTTTTCGAATGACTAAAGAATCTGGACAAAAAGAACCTGATTAGCACAGCGAGGATTTAGTTGAATTATTTCAACAAATAACTAATTAAAAACTGTTTACAGTCTTTTTTATTGAAAACAAATGTTTACTTTGTTATTTCCATTTTATTATTATTGGTAATTTTAATATTATTATCATCGGTTTTATTCGTCAAATGTTTAGGTTTATTATATTTATTGGTATTTTATATTGGTATTTTTTGTAAGGCTTTTGAAACTACCGACTCAGGGAAGTTCTGGAAATATGACCTTAACCCTAGGAGCTAAAGATGATTTGTGATTTTTATTGAAATAACTGAAAGGGTCCTATGGCGTAATATACCTGAACTGCTCAGATGAAGGTGGGTCTTTGCCGTTGTTAAATCATGGATATTCACGTTGACTAGATGCACAATACCGGTTTAACATACCAGATTAAACCACTGACCAGAATATACCTACACAGCCGTGGTACAATGGAAAAACAGCCATGGTAAAATGACACACAGCTGTGGTACAATGGCACATAACCATGGTACAATGACAAACAGCCGTGGTATAATGACACATAGCCGTGGTACAATGGCACATAGTCGTGGTACAATGGCACAGAGCTGTGGTACAATGGCACACAGCTATGGTACAATGACAAACAGCCGTGGTATAATGACACATAGCCGTGGTACAATGGCACATAGTCGTGGTACAATGGCACATAGTCATGGTACAATGGCACAGAGCTGTGGTACAATGGCACACAGCTATGGTACAATGGCACACAGCCGTGGTATGACACATAGCCGTGGTACAATGGCACATAGTCGTGGTACAATGGCACAGAGCTGTGGTACAATAGCACACAGCTATGGTACAATGACAAACAGCCATGGTAAAATGACACAGCCGTGGTACAATGTCCCACAGCGGTGGTACAATGGCACACAGCTGTGGTACAATAACACACAGCCGTGGTTCAATGGCACACAGCCGTGGTATAATGACACACAGCCGTGGTACAATGACAAACAGCCATGGTAAAATGACACACAGCCGTGGTACAATGGCCCACAGCGGTGGTACAATGACACACAGCTGTGGTACAATAACACACAGCCGTGGTTCAATGGCACAAAGATGTGATACAATGACACATAGCCGTGGTACAATTGCACATAGCGTTTGTACAATTGCACATAGCGTTGGTACAATTGCACATAGCCGTGGTACAATGGCACATAGCCGTGGTACAATGGCACATAGCCGTGGTACAATTGCACATAGCGTTGGTACAATGGCACATAGCCGTGGTACAATCGCACATAGCCGTGGTACAATGGCACATAGCCGTGGTACAATGACATATAGCCGTGGTACAATTGCACATAGCCGTGGTACAATGACACATAGCCGTGGTACAATGGCACACAGTCATGGTACAATGGCACATAGTCGTGGTACAATGGCACATAGCCGTGGTACAATGGCACATAGCCGTGGTACAATGACACATAGCCGTGGTACAATGGCACACAGTCGTGGTACAATGGCACATAGCCGTGGTACAATGACACATAACCGTGGTACAATGGCACATAGCCGTGGTACAATGACACAGAGTCGTGGTACAATGGCACATAGCCGTGGTACAATGGCACATAGCCGTGGTACAATGACACACAGTCGTGGTACAATGACACATAGCCGTGGTACAATGACACACAGTCGTGGTACAATGGCACATAGCCGTGGTACAATGGCACATAGCCGTGGTACAATGGCACATAGCCGTGGTACAATGACACATAGTCGTGGTACAATGGCACATAGTCGTGGTACAATGGCACATAGCCGTGGTACAATGGCACAAAGCCGTGGTACAATGGCACATAGTCGTGGTACAATGACACATAGTCGTGGTACAATGGCACATAGTCGTGGTACAATGGCACATAGTCGTGGTACCATGACACATAGTCGTGGTACAATGGCACATAGTCGTGGTACAATGGCACATAGTCGTGGTACAATGGCACATAGTCGTGGTACAATGGCACATAGCCGTGGTACAATGGCACATAGCCGTGGTACAATGGCACATAGTCGTGGTACAATGACACATAGTCGTGGTACAATGGCACATAGTCGTGGTACAATGGCACATAGCCATGGTACAATGACAAACAGCTGTGGTACAATGACACACAGTCGTGGTACAATGGCACATAGTCGTGGTACAATGGCACATAGCCGTGGTACAATGACACACAGTCGTGGTACAATGACACACAGTCGTGGTACAATGACACACAGTCGTGGTACAATGGCACATAGCCGTGGTACAATGACACACAGCCGTGGTACAATGGCACATAGCCGTGGTACAATGGCACATAGCCGTGGTACAATGGCACACAGTCATGGTACAATGACAAACAGCCATGGTACAATGGCACACAGCCGTGGTACAAT
Organism: Ampullaceana balthica; assembly: GCA_944989445.1. Classification (NCBI taxonomy): domain Eukaryota; kingdom Metazoa; phylum Mollusca; class Gastropoda; family Lymnaeidae; genus Ampullaceana; species Ampullaceana balthica. Next base: position 308,776 of record CALYLW010000300.1, on the reverse strand, counting down.
GACAAACAGTCGTGGTACAATGACACACAGTTGTGGTACAATGACACACAGTTGTGGTACAATGGCATATAACCGTGGTACAATGGCACAGTCGTGGTACAATGGCACACAGGCGTGGTACAATGGCACACAGTCGTGGTACAATGGCACACAGTCGTGGTACAATAGCACACATCCATGGTTCAATGACACACAGCCATGGTACAATGACACCCAGTCATGTTACAATTCCAGATAGTCGTGGTACAATAGCACACAGCCATGGTACAATGGCACATAGCCGTGGTACAATGGCACACAGTAGTGGTACAATGGCACACAGCCGTGGTACAATGGCACACAGCCGTGGTACAATGGCACACAGTCGTGGTACAATGGCACACAGTCGTGGTACAATGACACATAGCCGTGGTACAATGACACACAGCCATGGTACAATGACACACAGCCGTGGTACAATGACACATAGCCGTGGTACAATGACACACAGTCGTGGTACAATGACACATAGCCGTGGTACAATGACACACAGTCGTGGTACAATGACACACAGTCGTGGTACAATGGCACACAACCGTGGTACAATGACACACAGTCATGTTACAATTCCAGATAGTCGTGGTACAATAGCACACAGCCATGGTACAATGGCACACAGCCGTGGTACAATGACACACAGCCGTGGTACAATGACACACAGTCGTGGTACAATGGCACACAACCGTGGTACAATGACACACAGTCATGTTACAATTCCAGATAGTCGTGGTACAATGGCACACAGCCATGGTACAATGGCACACAGCCATGGTACAATGAAACACAGTCGTGGTACAATGGCACACAGCCGTGGTACAATGACACATAGCCGTGGTACAATGACACACAGCCATGGTACAATGACACACAGCCATGGTACAATGGCACACAGCCATGGTACAATGACACATAGCCGTGGTACAATGACACATAGCCGTGGTACAATGACACACAGTCGTGGTACAATGACACACAGTCGTGGTACAATGGCACATAACCGTGGTACAATGACACACAGTCTTGGTAAAATGACACACAGCCGTGGTACAATGGCACATAGCCGTGGTACAATGACACACAGTTGTGGTACAATGGCACACAACCGTGGTACAATGACACACAGTCGTGGTACAATGACACACAGTCGTGGTACAATGGAACACAACCGTGGTAAAATGACACACAGTCGTGGTACAATGGAACACAACCGTGGTACAATGACACACAGTCGTGGTACAATGGCACACAACCGTGGTACAATGACACACAGTTGTGGTAAAATGACACTCAGACGTGTTACAATGGCACACAACCGTGGTACAATGACACACAGTCGTGGTACAATGGCACACAACCGTGGTACAATGACACACAGTCGTGTTACAATGGCACACAACCGTGGTACAATGACACACAGTCGTGTTACAATGGCACACAACCGTGGTACAATGACACACAGTCGTGTTACAATGGCACACAACCGTGGTACAATGACACACAGTCGTGTTACAATGGCACACAACCGTGGTACAATGACACACAGTCGTGTTACAATGGCACACAACCGTGGTACAATGACACACAGTCGTGTTACAATGGCACACAACCGTGGTACAATGACACACAGTCGTGGTACAATGGCACACAACCGTGGTACAATGACACTCAGACGTGTTACAATGGCACACAACCGTGGTACAATGACACACAGTCGTGGTACAATGGCACACAACCTTGGTACAATGACACACAGTCGTGGTACAATGGCACACAACCGTGGTACAATGACACACAGTCGTGGTACAATGACACACAGCTGTGGTACAATAGCACAGTGGTGGCACAATGACACACAGCCGTGGCACAATGACACACAGCTGTGGTACAATGACACACAGTCGTGGTACAATGACACATAGCCGTGGTACAATGACACACAGTCGTGGTACAATGACACACAGTCGTGGTACAATGGCACACAACCGTGGTACAATGACACACAGTCATGTTACAATTCCAGATAGTCGTGGTACAATAGCACACAGCCATGGTACAATGGCACACAGCCGTGGTACAATGACACACAGCCGTGGTACAATGACACACAGTCGTGGTACAATGGCACACAACCGTGGTACAATGACACACAGTCATGTTACAATTCCAGATAGTCGTGGTACAATGGCACACAGCCATGGTACAATGGCACACAGCCATGGTACAATGACACACAGTCGTGGTACAATGGCACACAGCCATGGTACAATGACACACAGCTGTGGTACAATGACACATAGCCGTGGTACAATGACACACAGCCATGGTACAATGACACACAGCCATGGTACAATGACACACAGCCATGGTACAATGGCACACAGCCATGGTACAATGACACACAGTCGTGGTACAATGGCACACAGCCGTGGTACAATGACACATAGCCGTGGTACAATGACACACAGCCATGGTACAATGACACACAGCCATGGTACAATGGCACACAGCCATGGTACAATGACACATAGCCGTGGTACAATGACACATAGCCGTGGTACAATGACACACAGTCGTGGTACAATGACACACAGTCGTGGTACAATGGCACATAACCGTGGTACAATGACACACAGTCTTGGTAAAATGACACACAGCCGTGGTACAATGGCACATAGCCGTGGTACAATGACACACAGTTGTGGTACAATGGCACACAACCGTGGTACAATGACACACAGTCGTGGTACAATGACACACAGTCGTGGTACAATGGAACACAACCGTGGTAAAATGACACACAGTCGTGGTACAATGGAACACAACCGTGGTACAATGACACACAGTCGTGGTACAATGGCACACAACCGTGGTACAATGACACACAGTTGTGGTAAAATGACACTCAGACGTGTTACAATGGCACACAACCGTGGTACAATGACACACAGTCGTGGTGCAATGGCACACAACCGTGGTACAATGACACACAGTCGTGTTACAATGGCACACAACCGTGGTACAATGACACACAGTCGTGTTACAATGGCACACAACCGTGGTACAATGACACACAGTCGTGTTACAATGGCACACAACCGTGGTACAATGACACAGTCGTGTTACAATGGCACACAACCGTGGTACAATGACACACAGTCGTGTTACAATGGCACACAACCGTGGTACAATGACACACAGTCGTGTTACAATGGCACACAACCGTGGTACAATGACACACAGTCGTGGTACAATGGCACACAACCGTGGTACAATGACACTCAGACGTGTTACAATGGCACACAACCGTGGTACAATGACACACAGTCGTGGTACAATGGCACACAACCTTGGTACAATGACACACAGTCGTGGTACAATGGCACACAACCGTGGTACAATGACACACAGTCGTGGTACAATGACACACAGCTGTGGTACAATAGCACAGTGGTGGCACAATGACACACAGCCGTGGCACAATGACACACAGCTGTGGTACAATGGCACGTTTCCGTGGTTCGGTTGTTGCTAACCTCATGGGCGTCAAAAATAAAATTTCGATGAATAAAATTCATCTCTAATTCGTTAGAGTGGTGACAAAGTCTTAATCACGTGACTGTGTTTACATCATCCATATGGCGCTACCTGAGCGACAGCGCGGCCAATAACATAGTCATGTTTTAACATTAAAGCTTTTGGCCAAAGTACAAAAATCTGACATGGACAACAACAAAAAAAAAGACACGTTAAATTTGTATCAAACAGGTATGTTACAGATTTATTAAAATGATAAATTTTAAGAATTAGTTTTTTTAAATAAAAAAACAACATATTATCTTGTTCTTAATAAGGTATACAAAATAAAAATTAAAAATCATTGACAAAAATTTGCGGGAATTTACTCAAAATTTGCATGAAAAAATTATATAACCCTTCAATAGAACAGAGTCCCAACAAGGGCCTGTATAAAGAAATGTAACAATACATTGAAATGGCCCATAATACAACACAGGACTGTATAAAGAAATGTAACAATACATTGAAATGGCCCATGATACAACACAGGACTGTATAAAGAAATGTAACAATACATTGAAACTGCCCACAATACAACACAGGACTGTATAAAAACTGTTGAGTGATGAGTGAATCAGGGGCAGGCGGTCGAAGGTGCGTAATATGCATTACTTCCCCTTGCACAGCAGAAAAAATTTCAAAATCATGAGTTAAACACAGAAATATATTCATGGCATGGCAGAAATTGTGGTCCAACAAATAAGGTGACAAGTTGCATGTCCACTTCAGTAACACCATCGGCAATGTTCAGATTGTAACAAAAATAAGAATGATTTCAATTGTTTAGTAGCATGTTCAAATAGTGGGCATAAAGTCATAATGTCATAAAGTCATAATGTCATAAAGTCATACAGTCATAAAGTCATAAAGTCATTTATACTTAATCTGTGAGGTGAAATTATATTTACAAAAACGTGAAGGTACATCCTCAAGATTGTCATGAATATTAAAAACTAAAAGACTTTCACCACAGAATGTCCTTGGATGCAGCTGAGAATAAGCAAGCAACAGAGATTTGAAGTGAATAAAAAAAATTTAAAAACTGAATTTTCTCTATGAGCCAACAAAAATCTCCATTTACAATGCAAATATACAATTAGTCAAAAACAGTATGCTGTACATATTTTATAAATTGACAAGAGTGTACGCAGAAAATAACAGAGAAAAATGTAAATGACTATTTTGCTCAAGGCTTGAACATATATATAAATGTTATATATGTACAGATACATACATTTACATATACTGAAGTATTTCCCTTAGCATTTAGAGACATCAAAAAATATCCTCACATTGAAAAGTACAAAGAAATGTCCACTCTCAAGTCTGGTGGTCAGCTTGCCAGGATGGAACATAGCTGACCACTTTGACCAGGAACTGAAATGTTGAGCAAGTGGGAACATCAAGTCATCAATTACAAGCCATGAACAAGGAACATCAAGTCATCCAAATACAAGCCATGAACAAGGAACATCAAGTCATCCAAATACAAGCCATCAAAAGGGAACATCAAGTCATCCAATACAAGCCATGAACAAGGAACATCAAGTCATCCAATGCAAGTCATGAACAAGGAACATCAAGTCATCCAAATACAAGCCATGAACAAGGAACATCAAGTCATCCAAATACAAGCCATGAACAAGGAACATCAAGTCATCCAAATACAAGCCATCAACAGGGAACATCAAGTCATCCAAATACAAGCCATCAACAGGGAACATCAAGTCATCCAAATACAAGCCATGAACAAGGAACATCAAGTCATCCAAATACAAGCCATCAACAGGGAACATCAAGTCATCAAATACAAGCCATGAACAAGGAACATCAAGTCATCCAAATACAAGCCATCAACAGGGAACATCAAGTGCCAGCAACATTGTCATTATAGATATTAAATAAAAATTCTATTAAAGATGCTGAACAAACTAGAAAAGATTTTCTTAATATGTACAGCCGGTCAAGGTTCTATTAGTGGACACATGTACAGCCGGTCAAGGTTCTATTAGTGGACACATGTACAGCTGGTCAAGGTTCTATTAGTGGACACATGTACAGCTGGTCAAGGTTCTATTAGTGGACACATGTACAGCCGGTCAAGGTTCTATAAGTGGACACATGCACAGCTGGTCAAGGTTCTGTTAGTGGACACATGAAAACATGATTTTGTTGACAAATACGATTGTAAGTGGGGTAAATGTTGTGGATAAAGTGAACGTGAAATATCCGCTATTTAGTGGTTACAGTTTTCATCATGAAATAATTCTCTACATGTTTTATGAATCACAACTTCATCTGGTCTGTCATGCAACATCATGGGCTAGGAACCCAACACTGCATGCCTCAAAAGACCTTTCAGATGACCCGTTGAGATCAGATCTTGAGAGGAAATATTATAAGGAGAACAAACATTCCTTGTTGTAGTCATCATTATGACCCAGTCTTAAGATGAGATGTAGCTGCACATTAGGAGCAGGAGGACAATGAGAATGACCGATGTCCGAGGTACTTGACCTGATGCGACAAAAGCTTCCACGGTCTGAGCCAGGTTATAGTCTACCAAGACATTGTCTCCTTCTGAAAAAGACAGCAGGGGAAATAACTTGACACATGGGAGACAACTGTGCCAAACAGACTTTTGGTCAAATCTTAGTCCTTGTAAAAATTAAAAATTAAATCATACAAAACATTTTTTATACTGTAGTTTTAGTTTTTTAAAATGTACAATTCTGTTCTAAACAAAATGTTAGTTTTAAATAAATGTTGATTAGAACAGTCCAAATTTATTTCTACAAAGATCATAAATATTAAAGTACTGTAGAATACATCGAGGGCTTACCTAATGTAAAATATGTGGTGAGGGACTTTTTACCATAACCACCCTCACTGTATGCACACACCCGTACAGCATACACCACCCCCTGGTCAATCTCTATGTGTGCGTGATGGGCGTGATGGTCATGGATGACATGACGACACGCTGTCCGGTAGTCCTCATTGGCGTGCCAGTAGTAGATCTGGGGAGTAGAGGTTATGTTATATTGGATTAGAGGCATTCTTTTAATCCACGGATCAGATACATTCTTTTAATCCATGGATCAGATACATTCTTTTAATCTATAGATTAGAGACATTCTTTTAATCTAGAAGATAGTTAAGTTTGCTAAAGTTGAAAAATAAACATTGAGAAAATAAAAAATAAATAATTTGATGATATACTATTTAGCTATAAAGCACATAAATGGAGTGTGCTAAAGCTTTCAAGTAAAATACAAAAGACATCAATTATAATTATGTTGTACATTGAAGGCAAGGATAAGTTTGAGTGTTACTATTTTTATGTGAGGCACTGTGAGCACAGCTACTAGATGTGGTACTGCGCTTTTAAAAATTATCAAATTATTAGTCTTATTATTATTTTAGGAAGGGATTTCTACTGACTGACCACAAATCCATGGATATTTCCCTCCGGCTGAGAGATGTGGATACCCCTCCACCAAATCTCCACTGTGTAGTGACCATTATGGCGGCCGGCGGAGTAGACACGAATCTCCTCAGGGTACTGGGAGGCAGCTGGAATTAGATCAAATCTTATGTCACAGAGAACACGAGAACTTGTGACAAATGACACAGAAAAAATCATCTCAAAAAGAATAAGAGAATAAATGTACCATGTGTATGATTTATAGAAGGTAACAGAGGAAATGATTAATAAATTGAAACTGAAGTCATGATAAACAAACTGACACTGAAGTCATGATAAACAAAATGACACTGAAGTCATGATAAACAAAATGACACTGAAGACATGATAAACAAAATGACACTGAAGACATGATAAACAAAATGACACTGAAGACATGATAAACAAAATGACACTGAAGACATGATAAACAAAATGACACTGAAGACATGATAAACAAAATGACACTGAAGACATGATAAACAAAATGACACTGAAGTCATGATAAACAAAATGACACTGAAGACATGATAAACAAAATGACACTGAAGACATGATAAACAAAATGACACTGAAGACATGATAAACAAAATGACACTGAAAAAAAGATAAACAAAATGACACTGAAGTCATGATAAACAAAATGACACTGAAGTCATGATAAACAAAATGACACTTTCTATGAACACGGAACATTCTCCTTGTTACCATATTTTAAGAGTTTGCAATTATAATTTTAAAACAATTTCATAGAAAATTTAAACAAAATAAAAATATCAAATTATCAATTTTTAAAGTTAATTATCAATTTGATATAACATTTTTTTTTGGCAATACAAAATAAAGATTTAACACAGGTGTAAAAGCTGTTATCAAATATCATCTCAAACAATCAGACTAACTCATGGCTGTGCAATATCAGACTAACTCAGGGGCGTGCAATATCAGACTAACTCACGGGCGTGCAATATCAGACTAACTCACGGGCGTGCAATATCAGACTAACTCACGGGCGTGCAATATCAGACTAACTCACGGGCATGCAATGTTTCCTGAAAGTAGTACTCAGAGATGGGCCCCAGACCTGCGGAGTTGTAGACCTGGACGGTGACGTAGTAGAAGTTGTCACTCTTGAGCCCGATGACGATCCCTGTGTCAATCTGACCGTAGTGACGTATGAACTCCCTGTAATCTGTAGCCACCTCAGTGTAGTGCCAGTAGTTGATCTAGAGGCACATGGACAATGGTAGACCGTTTTACTATTTTTTAGAGACATGACGGGACATAGACAAAACAATGTGAGTGCTGGACAACATTTTGACAAATATTGATAAATGAGTTATGAGGACACAGCTGGACTTGATGTGTCCTAAAGACAACTTGGCAATACTAAAAAATATCTCAAAGAAATAGAAAGTTAGGCTCATGATAACATCAAATTTAGGTTCCGTTTTTGTTGACGTTGTTACACAAGAGCCCTTGAGCCTGTGGACTACTAGGGGGGAAGTGGAATGGTTCGGGGGGGGGGAGATAATCTGTATGTTGGAGAAGCTTGACTCCACTATAGAAAAACTGGCTTTGGAATGAGTATCTAAGACAATCATCTTCAACTGTTTGAAGCTTCTAACCTGATATCCCAGAATTTTCCCCTTGGCGTACTCCCTGACTTGAGGAACTGGTTCCCATGTGACAGTCAGGGCAGTTCCATTGTAGCCATCGGCCATCACATTGGTGGGCACAGCCACGGGCACTGAGGGCAGAGGTCAGTTTAAACTTTTCAGCAAACATCCACGCTACATGATCCAATGGCACGTTACATGATCCAATGGCACGTTACATGATCCAATGGCACGTTACATGATCCAATGGCACGTTACATGATCCAATGGCACGTTACATGATCCAATGGCACGTGACATGATCCAATGGCATGTTACATGATCCAATGGCACGTTACATGATCCAATGGCACGTTACATGATCCAATGGCACGTTACATGATCCAATGGCACATTACATGATCCAATGGCACGTGACATGATCCAATGGCACGTGACATGATCCAATGGCACGTTACATGATCCAATGGCACGTTACATTTGTAATGACATTACCTACTTCCCCAACTGAAACGCTACATAACTTTTCATTAATATGCTGTACCATTTTGAAACATAACGTAATGAAATCTGTTTAAAGTTGAACAAGGCTTGTAGTTGTCTTTATTTTCTTATATAAGAGTTTATTTACACTGCTAATGAAATCTTTAAAATATAAATCAAAAAAATCTTAAATTCATTCCAGAGAAAATCAACAACATCAAACACTTACAGTCTTCAGCAGACATAATGATGACCTCGGTGCTGTTGGGTCCCAGCCCGATGTCGTTGAACGGCTGAATTTTAAAATCGTAGGGCAGGAAGTAGTTATTCACCCCTACCAGCGTAACAAAGTGATCCACGTCACCGACATCTTGCTGAAAGTGAAAACAATACATCTCAGATGTATCGACTCCAAAAAGTCAAGGTGTCTCAAACTGATGATATCAGGTCAAGTGGAAAATATTTTTTTTACAAATTAATTAAAATACTCCTTCAGTTACAGTTATTTCAGTGGATCTTTTGAACAACTATCCAAATACTGACCACACTCCAGGGCTCATCCTTGGCCAGACCGTGTTGTTTCCAGTACAGCCTGTATCCTATCCCTGGACCTGCCTGTTGGGCTAACGACAGCGGCTGTGGGTCCAGTCAAGATAAAGGGAGATTATTTTAGTAATTGGAGTGACTATAAATTTCCTATACAACTACAACACTACAATCGACGTACAAGAAATCTGATATCTTTAAACTTATATATTCTAAATCTTTTTGCTACAATATATTTAAATTTGCTTGAGTTTTTTTTTAATTTTAATTTAAAGATTATGTCATTAAATGTTAAAGAAAAGTACAGCTTAATTATTCTTTAATTAGGCCTACTATCAGCACGTAAATAATGGTTTATTGTTATATGACCAGTATGAACGTATGTTTATTTGTACGTATTATGTTTGCTTATTTCTTTGTAAGTTTAAAGACAATGCTGAAAAAAATTAATTTTTGAATTAAATTCATCAGAGTTACACCCCCTTCTACTGACCTCCCAGTTCATCATCAGGTCACCGACCTTCCCTCCCCCGCCTGATATGTGTGCTGGTACTACACTGGGGGCGCTGCTCAGTGTCTGGACATAACCTAGTTAGAAAAACAATCATACCAGGTCAACTGGACATAACCTAGTTATAAAAACAATCATACCAGGTCAACTGGACATAACCTAGTTAGAAAAACAATTTTCACGGGTCAAGAAAATTATTTTGTTATTGACAACAAAGTTTTATTTTTAATTTAAGGATAAAAATAACATTTTATTTTCCCATAAAAATTTAACTTTTCATAATTTTCATTTATTATCAGAGGATGTACAAACCTGAAGGCACACTGGGCGGGCTCTCACCAAACTGATTGACAGCTTTCACTCTAAACCTGTAGCCACACCCAGGAAGAAGTCCGGTGACCAGAACAAACCTTTTCATTTCCACAGTGTGGATGGTCAGAATGGCTGGCAGATCTGTGGAGGCAAACAAACAAACATACAGACAAAATGAACATATCACAAAGTCCACTGTAGCAAGGGACAATTGTAGATATGTAACTAATATAAAGATATTTTTATCTTGTAACGTTTATAATGAAACTTCATTATCTTCAAATGCATTCTAACCTCTCTGAGATAGATAATTTTTTTGGTTCCCTTTTCAGACCTTCAAGGTCTAAGGAACAAGTTTCTGTGACCATGGTATTCTAGGAGATTGTGTGGCCAGCACAAAGCCTAGCTGCCTTTATTTCCGCAGCTTATGTCAGGCAATTATCAGAGCTGGGTGGACTCAGGGGCACCCATCAGAGGTGGGTGGACTCAGGGGCACCCTTCAGAGGTGGGTGGACTCAGGGGCACCCTTCAGAGGTGGGTGGACTCAGGGGCACCCTTCAGAGGTGGGTGGACTCAGGGGCACCCTTCAGAGGTGGGTGGACTCAGGGGCACCCTTAGGACCTGGCAGCATGTCCCAGCCTTCACCAAAACACAAACTCCAGACCATAACACCAGACCATAACACCAGACCATAACACCAGACCATAACACCAGCTGGTTTGCTATTTAAATGCACTGCCGCTCGGCCCCCTAGATAATATTACTTTTCTACAAATGATTTTTTTTTAATGGTTGAAAGATGCATTGCTGTTTGTTTTGTTCAATACCTAAAATGGTTTGTGTTCAATAATTAAAATGGTTTGTGTTCAATACCCTTTGTTTCAATTATTATGCTCTTTGTTTACATAAGTGTTAAGAGTAATTTACACCCATGTGAAATGTTACATTTGTATGTAGGATAAAATAGGATCTTAAATTTTTTTTAAACGTTCAAAAAAAGTTTTTGACTATAAATCCTTTATGTACGAGAAGTAACTAAAAGAATTTCATTATAATACGCAGCGCAAGACCATCCAAACATACAAAATTGTAGTTGTGTCGTAAAACATGTTTAATATAATGCGCACCCATCAGGAATATGTTTATAAAAAGTGTTGTCAATAAAATACGCACATTATTGAGCGACAGAAAGGTTGTTCAATATAATACGTACCGCGACACTCTATCTAAAAAAATAACATGATACATAGGAATAAATAAAATAATCTAAAAATTCAATAATTTAATGACAGTACATGTGATCGATCTGAAATTTTGATACATTGTTTTTTTCATCGGTACAAAACTGGCTACTAAATTTCAGCTCACTAGCTTATGAGGAAGTGGGTTAAAAATCGATACAAAATTTTGGCGACCGACAATCAAGCAAGCAATGAAGGGTTCAAACAGACACCACGAGTTAATATAAAGGATTTAAAAATGGGAATGTTCGTTCGTCCGTCGATACGACGAGGACCACTCTAGTCATCCGAGGGTTGTCTGTGCATGCGCAGATGGCTGATTAGGCCAATCCTTGCACGGAAGGTTCGGGAACAGAAGGGACAAGGGACGAGTGCGACATCTCCTGGAGGGTTGACAGCATGGGCCTTTCGGGCTTGCCTCTTCTTTTCTGCTGCGGTGATCCGGTTTGCCTCGCATGACCCGGCACCTTCGTGGATGGAAGAGCGCCAGGTGGATCGGTCCATTGCAGCTCGTTCCCACGTGTCTGGATTGATGGCAAACGCTTTCATTGAGGCTTTTAGTGTGTCTTTGAAGCGTTTCTTTTGCCCACAGTGGGACCGCTGGCCATACTGGAGCTCACCATAGAAGATTCTCTTTGGCAGTCTCTCGTCTGGCATTCGGACAACGTGCCCTGCCCAGCGAAGCTGGGTCTGCATCAGGAGGGTGAAGATGCTGGGGAGACCTGCCCTGGTCAGTACCACTGTGTCTGGAATTTTGTTCTGCCACTTTATGCCGAGAATCTTCCTGAGGCTTGTTATATGAAAGTGGTTAAGCTTTCTTGCATGGCGCTGATAAACAGTCCAAGTTTCACAAGCATATAGCAGTGTGGGGAGCACCACTGCCCTGTACACTTTCAGCTTGGTCTGGATGGTAATGCCTCTTCTGTTCCAGACATTAGGGTACAACCTGCCGAAAGTGGAGCTGGCTCTAGCAATTCTGACGTTCACTTCGTCATCGATGGTGACATTTTGAGACAGTGTGCTGCCTAGGTATGTGAACCGGTGCACTGTGTTGAGTCTCTGGCCGTTGACAGTGATGTTGGGCTCTACGTAGGGCCTTCCAGGCGCGGGCTGATGGAGGACCTCAGTCTTCTTAGTGTTGATTGTTAGACCAAAGTTTGTGCAGGCGCTGGAGAACAGGTTTACACTGCGTTGCATGTCGGCTTCTGAGACAGCGTTGAGGGCACAGTCATCAGCGAACAGCAGGTCTCTGATGATGTCTGTCAAAACCTTGGTTTTTGCCTGGAGCCTCCGAAGGTTGAACAGCTTGCCATCTGTGCGGTACTTCAGGTTGACACCAACATCCTCGTCTCTGAAGGCCTCTGTCAGCATGGCGGAAAACATGAGGCTAAACAGTGTTGGTGCCAGGACGCAGCCCTGCTTGACCCCGTTTGTGACTGGGAAAGGATCAGAAAACTCCCCGCTGTCCTGGACTCTGGCCTGCATGCCCTCATGGAATTGTTGCACCAAGACGATGAATTTCCTTGGGCAACCGTACTTGGCCATGATCTTCCACAGACCCTCTCTGCCAACAGTGTCAAAAGCCTTGGTCAGGTCGACATAGGTGGAGAACAGGTCGGAGTTCTGCTCCTGACATTTCTCTTGCAGCTGCCTGGCAGCGAACACCATGTCGATGGTTCCTCGCTCTTTTCGGAATCCACACTGACTTTCAGGCAGGAGTCCTTGGTCAAGATGGACTGTGAGGCAGTTGAGGAGGATTCTGGCAAGGATCTTTCCTGCGATAGAAAGCAGGGATATGCCTCTGTGGTTTTCACAAGCCTGTCTACTTCCTTTTCGCTTATATAGATGTATGATGGTGGCATCTTTGAAGTCCTGCGGGATCGTCTCTTGCTGCCATATTAAGAGAAACAGCTGGTGGAGCCTTTCAGTCAGGGCTGTTCCCCCCTCCTTGTAGACCTCAGCTGGTATGGCGTCAGAACCAGGTGCTTTGCCACTGGAGAGAAGATAGATTGCTTTCTGGGTCTCGAGCAAGGTTGGGGGGTCATCCAGTGCTTTGTTTGTAGGCACTTGGGGTAGACGATTGATGGCTTCGTCGTTGATTGTCGAAGGGCGATTTAGGACGTCATCCAAATGTTCGACCCATCTCTCCAAGATCTTCTCTTTGTCTGTGATGAGAGTGTTACCGTCTGCGCTGAGGAGGGGGTTTGATCCTGAGGGCGTGGGGCCATATACTTCTTTCAAGGCGTCGTAGAAGTTTTTATAATCACGCCTGTCTGCATAGCCTTGGATCTCGTCAGCTTTGTTGCCGAGCCAATCGTCCTGCATCTGACGGAGCTTCTGCTGAACAGTCTTGCGTATGTTGTTGAGTGCATCTCTCTTTGCCGTGGACTTGGGGTTATTGAGGTAAGTTTGGTGAAGGTGGTGTTTCTCATTCAATAACTGCTTGATGTCTTCAGATTTCTCATCGAACCAGTCCTTATGTTTCCTGGTCTGGGGGCCCAGGGTCTCTGTAGCTGTGGTGTAAATCAGCTCTCTGAGTGATGCCCGACCTCCACGCTCTGGTTTCCCGGAGAGGTGGAGTTCAAGCACTTTTCCAGAGCATCTACAAAGGACTATTTGCCGCTGTCGGTATTCAGTTTGGCAACAATAAGCCGTTTCGGGGCCTTCTTCCCTTGCGGGCGTCGTTTAGGCTGAATGCGGATGTTGAGCTTGGTGATGATGAGGCGGTGGTCTGTCAAGCATTCAGCGCTGCACATGGATTTGGTAACTCGCACATCCTGCCTGTCCCTCTTCCTCACAATGACGTAGTCAATAAGATGCCACTGCTTCGATCGGGGGTGCATCCATGACGTCCGGTTACGAGTGGGGAGGCGGAAGATCGTGTTGGTGATCAGCAGTTCAAGTTCAGCGCAGGTCTGGAGTAAAAGAAGACCGTTGCTGTTGCATTGACCCACTCCCTGGTGTCCAAGGACTCCTTCCCAGGCAAAAAATGGGAATAAAACCCAAGACAAGTCAATGAGGCCATACAAATACATGAAACAAATTCAAATCTCATCTCAACCAAAAGGCCAATCTTTAAATGTTTGGTTTAAAAAAAAAGTAAACAGTTTGAAATTTGATATTTTGTTCAATCAGCACAATAAAAAACTTTTTCAAATTTTTGAGTTTTAAAATTTTATATTTGAGATTTGTCAGAAACTCTACAAGTTATGGAGAAGAATATTTGGTAAGATATTTATTTAGATATTACAATGTCTCAGGACAGTGCTTCTCAAACTTTTTATTTAGATATTAATATGTCTTAGGGCAGTGCTTCTCAAACTTTTTATTTAGATATTACAATGTCTTAGGGCAGTGCTTCTCAAACTTTTTAGTATGGCGGACTGGCAGGATTTGTTTTCACTGTCTTTCTATAACATCTTTCTTAAATCATGATATAATTGCCGCATATGCAAATCTAAAACTTTTTATCTTGAAACGTTATGTCTGGTGTATCATATGTTGTTTTGACAGAACTTACTTCCAATGACAACTTGCCAGCGGTTCTCATCATAAGCATTGGCAGCCTCCACAATGTAGTTGATGATTGGCCTGCCGTTGTCTGCGTTCTCAGTCCATCTGGTTAGAGATTAAAGGGAATCATTGAATCCAGAAGACAGCAGAGATAGGGAATACATCACCTCTATTGTAACACTACAACGACATACGAGAAAATATTACAGGCCTGAGAGTTATGTGTACCCCCCCTGTGAAAAGTTGAAGAGCCTCAAAGATTTCTTGAGTTGAAACAAAATTCCACTAGTTTCACAATTTCATCAAATTTGTCTTAGATATAACACACTTTCACTTTGACTTACAGGTCATCTTGGATCAAGAACTGAACTAAAACGTTGATTGGTGGTCATACACAACCATAATTATTTTTTTAATTATGCTTGAACATCCGAAATAGGATGTTAACAATTATTTGGGTCAGAAAATCTGGGAGGGGGGGGGGTCAGAATAAAAATCAATTTCTGATCTGAACTTGGAGATAGCTTTGATCATCTCTTTATTCTACAGACTCATAAGAAGATCATGTATGGTACAAATAGCGGTGGTCGAGTGGCAGCGCACTGGACTGTCGTACCGATGGTCACAGCTTCAAATCCGTGTGAAGGCAAGGGTTTGTTCCCGGGGTCTAGGGCGTCCCTGAGTCACCCCGCTCCGAATGGGTACCTAACACTACATGTAGTTAGGCGGCTGGTTAATGCGTGGAACCCACAAAGCTGTGGCCTGTGAACGCTGCATCACTTGCCAAACAGATCATCTGTCATTGTCTGTGGACGCAACTATCTTCTGCATAGAAGGAGCGTCTGTATAGATAAGACAAGACAAGACATTAACATCGACATCAAATAAATTACCTGACTAACACAGTCGAGTTGGTCACAGTAGTCGTGTCGGCCATAACACCAGCTGGCTCTGCAGGGGGCCCTGAAATATAATGGACATATAATTTCCTTGACACGTCAGATATGTTTGCTAAAATAAAAAGGACATAAGGATAAAAACACTTTTCTCATTCCGTATGCAAGAAAAAAACACATACAAATTCTCTTTCTTCCCGTCCAAAATTCGGGTGTGGTATGGGTTGCCTGAAGAAACCAGGAAAACCAACACTCTATCAACATTAAAACTCTAATAGAAATGCAAGGCTAGAGACAAACCATAGATAAGCGTAGGACGCAATAATCTTCTGTACAGAAGGAGCGCCTGTAACAGATAAGATAAGATAACTAATGCCATGAACATCTCTTACACTCACCTACAACACTGAGATAAGCCCCTCTCCTGTCACTCACCTACAACACTGAGATAAGCCCTGTCACTCACCTACAACACTGAGATAAGCCCCTCTCCTGTCACTCACCTACAACACTGAGATAAGCCCTGTCACTCACCTACAACACTGAGATAAGCCCCTCTCCTGTCACTCACCTACAACACTGAGATAAGCCCCTCTCCTGTCACTCACCAAAACACTGAGATAAGCCCCTCTCCTGTCACTCACCTTCAACACTGAGATAAGCCCTGTCACTCACCTACAACACTGAGATAAGCCCTGTCACTCACCTACAACACTGAGATCAGCCCTGTCACTCACCTACAACACTGAGATAAGCCCTGTCACTCACCTACAACACTGAGATAAACCCCTCTCCTGTCACTCACCTACAACACTGAGATAAGCCCCTCTCCTGTCACTCACCTACAACACTGAGATAAGCCCCTCTCCTGTCACTCACCTACAACACTGAGATAAGCCCTGTCACTCACCTACAACACTGAGATAAGCCCCTCTCCTGTCACTCACCTACAACACTGAGATAAGCCCCTCTCCTGTCACTCACCTACAATACTGAGATAAGCCCCTCTCCTGTCACTCACCTACAACACTGAGATAAGCCCCTTTCCTGTCACTGTTGATGGTTGTCGTTGCATCACATTCGTAGTTACCAGTGTGGTAAAAGTTGACCTGATTGATGTACAGCCCTGTCTTGCCCGTCTGCTCATCTTGAACCTGTCACAAACATAACACAGAAATATCAAATCTCTCATAAACTATGACCCCCACCCCCTTATCCCACTAATTTTTGTTACTTATTAAAAGATATTTTAATATGGCACAGTTTAATTTTTAAGTGCATTAGTACTAAGCCTTGTATATTTAAGTTCATATAATTTTACTTAATTACTTTAGGTGTGTTCTTGTATAGTTTTACTACATTTATACCACGGACATCTTTACTTTACTTTACTTAATTACTTTATGTGTCATCGTATAGTCTTACTAAATTTATATCACAGACAACTTATTTATGGTATATTTGACATTAGTAATCCAACAAATCACCACTGTATATGTTTAGTTTACATCTGTAGTAATCTCTGGTCTGTGTAACATGCAACTGAATGAAACAATATATATATACGAGCAACCAAGCCTGTCCAAGGACGTTCTGCCACCGTTCGGTGGCCGGTGGCATGTTGTAACTCCCCTCCAACAGCCGTCTCGACCGGCTTACATGTGCATCACCTCAATAATACTATTCATTATAGTTAAAACAAATAACTCGTAAAAACAGAGCTTTTGACTATAAATCACAACGCGCATAACTCAAAATAAAGTCTTGAAAGAAATACTGCACCAAAAATAACTCGTTTTGAACGTCCACGTAAACTTGATATGATTGGCTGTAGGAGTCATGTGTGTTTGAGAGACCAATCGCTATAGATGACGGGACAGAACTTAGCCTTTTATTATATAGGATGTTAACTGTCCTGTCACTTCATTTGTGTACTAACTTTTCTTCCACCACAGCCATCAAACAGCTGGCGGTCACTCATATACTATCCTTTTACAAATAGAATCTCAAATACAACTTTACAATTCTACAAGCATTATTTAATGAAGGGCTTCTTATCAGTGGCGTCAATAGGGTTGGTGTCACCCAGTGCGGTAGCTCATGATGTCACCACCTCACGAATAACACCATAGACCTCCTCTGAGCCTGCCAGTGCTAAATGACGGAACTTACAGAATTTTACCATTTGGTGTCACCCCTTGTGATGGTGTCACCTGGTGCGGTCCGCACCACCCGCACCCCCCTAGTGAATATTTTATTCAAAACTAAATTTTTTATCCATGCAAGTCCAAGGGATTTCTACTTTCACTCTATTTATTTACCGGTCTATACTCTGGGTTCCTGAAGAAGTCGATGACGTGACCATTGAACAGCCAGGTGTAGATCAGGTCCAGTCCCTTTGCGTAGGAGGCATGGCAGTAAAAGAAAATTGTGGTGTTGAAGCCTGCCGTCTGGTCGTGAGGCGCCGCTGTGATTGCTGTACCATCTGCGGTGGGAAGACGTGTCAACGGCTTAGTTTTCAAGGTCATTCATGCAATTTTTTGTTCTCTAGGGATTCGATTAGTGCAGTTTTCATTTGCATTGTTTAAGGCTGTTGGTGTGCTAAATTCAATGTTTACAATTGCATTGTTTAAGGCTGTTGGTGTGCTAAATTCAATGTTTACACTTGCATTGTTTAAGGCTGTTGGTGTGCTATCAATTCAATGTTTACACTTGCATTGTTTAAGGCTGTTGGTGTGCTATCAATTCAATGTTTACACTTGCATTGTTTAAGGCTGTTGGTGTGCTAAATTCAATGTTTATAGAAAACAAAGTTTGTCCATGGTCCTGGCAAAATGTTTAGTGTTCAAGTCTATAGAGAACACAAGTGATTTAACATAGAGTAGATAAAACATTCTTTCAACTCTTTTTTAATTCGAATATCAAGTTCATTTTTTGTCAGCTAATCTAAATACATTTTAAAACAAAACAATATTATTTAATTATTTATCACAATTTTTAACTCCAGTCTAGTTACAACTCAGCACCTGTTTTATTTCACAGATATAAAAAAAACTCGTACCAATAACTTGAACCGTGGTCCTGTCCTCGGCCTCACCAAACATGTTGACGGCCTTGCAGATGTACACGCCCTCATCTCCCTTGTTGAGGTTGGTCAGAGTCAGGACACCGCTGGGGTGCAGGTTTATGTTGGACAAGGAACTGGACAGCTCCACGCCATTTTTGTACCAGGTGATGACCGGCAGGGGGGCAGCCTCGGGTCGGCAGATTAAAGTCAGGTTACCCATGTTGGAGGCTCGGGTCAGAGTCATCATAGGGTATTTCCGAAAATGTGGCGTAAAGGCTGAGAATCATTAATAAAAATGGATACATGAAAAATTTCTTTGTCGTGTTATGAAATAGGGAAGACAGGTAAAAATGACATAAAAAAGCAAGTATATGATTCCTAACACATTCTATGAATTAAAACATTTTGTTTTTAAAGACATGAAACTTTATGTGAGACTGGTGAGATCTCTGATACTGACTCCTGTCAGCACCTGCTGGCCTGACAGTTGATGTGACCATGACACCCACTCACCCAACACTCTCAACTGTCCCTCAGACATTGTCGTCCCATGGATGTTGGATGCGGCACACTGGTACATTCCATTGTGGACCTTGGGGTCAAGTTTTGTAATAACCAAAACATTGTTGTTAATCTGTAATTTTTAAAATTAAAACAATTTAGTAGACAATTGCTCACTGGGTCATAGAATAAGGTGGCAAATATAATATATTAACACATTTTTAAAAGATGAGATTCAAATTCTGTGGTCCCTCTTTTCTTTAGTTTCAGTTTAGAAGCACAGATTTTTAAATATAATTTTAATAGGATTACTTTACACATGCCCAATGTGTGAATGTCACGGATGACCAATGTTCAATGTAACTTGTGAGCTGCGCGCACGGTTGTGTTGTTGGCTTGTTTGGAGCGAAAGCGTGAAACGGGAGAGTTTTTTTGGTTGACGTGTTTGGAATGTGTGTAGAGGTCGGAGAGACGGTTGAAGTGAGGGGGTGTTGTATCAAGAAGTTGGAATTAAAGTTTGTTTTCTGTTAGCAGTGTTCGACTATTTCTTGTGTAATTGGTGTTGATGAATCTTAGAGCAAGCGATCCAGACATAGACGAGGACGCTTGTGACAGTGAATTCATAAAGAATTGAAAAAAAGTTTTTGTTTGGTCTGTGGCTGTGGTTTGATTTCAGTTTTTAATGACGTGTTTACCCGAATGAATTTCTCCTCACTGGACAGCAGCAGCTCTCCGTTCTTGTACCATTGGTAAACTGGGGCGGGGTTGGACCTGGCATCACAGCGCCAGGTCAGGGGCGACCCGATGTCTGCGTGCTGGTCTTTGATCGGCTTTGGAAAGTACGGCTTGGCTGGAAGATATTAGGTTATTTGTGCAGTAATAACGGGGACAATTCTTTAAGTTATTTGAGCAATAAGGGAGACAATTCTTTAAGTTATTTGAGCAATAAGGGAGACAATTCTTTAAGTTATTTGAGCAATAAGGGAGACAATTCTTTAAGTTATTTGAGCAATAAGGGAGACAATTCTTTAAGTTATTTGAGCAATAAGGGAGACAATTCTTTAAGTTATTTGAGCAATAAGGGAGACAATTCTTTAAGTTATTTGAGCAATAAGGGAGACAATTCTTTAAGTTATTTGAGCAATAAGGGAGACAATTCTTTAAGTTATTTGAGCAATAAGGGAGACAATTCTTTAAATTATTTGAGCAATAAGGGAGACAATTCTTTAAGTTATTTGAGCAATAAGGGAGACAATTCTTTAAGTTATTTGAGCAATAAGGGAGACAATTCTTTAAGTTATTTGAGCAATAAGGGAGAAAATTCTTTAAGTTATTTGAGCAATAAGGGAGACAATTCTTTAAGTTATTTGAGCAATAAGGGAGACAATTCTTTAAATTATTTGAGCAATGAGGGAGACAATTCTTTAAATTATTTGAGCAATGAGGGAGAAAATTCTGTAAGTTATTTGAGCAATAAGGGAGACAATTCTTTAAATGACATGAGCAATAAGGGGGACATTTCTTTAAATTATTTGACAAATAAAGGGGACATTCCTCCGCGTTTGTTTTGGAATAATTTTAACGAAATAAATACTTCAGCAATTAAATTAAAATAGGTCAGCCTTGTTGCTCTCGCCCACTCCGACACATCAGTTAAACCTCCACTTGACATAAACAACAAAATATCTAATGGCTGCATTCACATCACTCAATATGGTTATGAACATTATACTCTAGAACAGACGTTTGTTACGTCCATTAAGATACTGAGATAAGCAGTGAAGACTTCAAGTAGCATGCCTTGCTATACAAATAAGTTTTTATTAGACATGGAAGTGTCCAAAATCCTAGATAAAGGAGAATTGAACTTAAAATCAATTTAATAAATATTCCTCATCACCATATTTGACCCTCAATTTCATGAAATTTTTTTTGAAAGTTTGAAAGTGATGCATTATCTTGGACTTTTATCTCACCTCCCAGTTTTAGGTCAATGGACTTTTCATCATTTGAACTTGTACTTCTGCTAACATGACATGTGTAAACACCGTTGTCCTCCAGTTTGGCATCTTGAATGGTCAGCACCCGATTGTGGTCAGTCTGGTAAGAGTTAGAGGGGAGGGTTTTGTTCTCACGCCGCCATGAGTAGTTGAAATCTGATGTTGACCTGTGGATAGTGTGGCCAGGGATATCAATAATATCATGCTGTATACTAATCAACTTTAGCATGATGCTTTTATGTCATATTTGATCAAGTGATCAAGTGAACAACTAAGTGGCAACTAATGATAGGGAATTATGATGACAGAGTACTTACGAGCCGTAGGCAAAACACTCCAGTCTGACATCCTGACCAACAAGGGGAGGGGTGGGGAACACAGCGATAAATTCATTCTGGATGACAGGACCCCAGTCAGCTTTAGGGGCTGTGGATGTAGGACATAGGACAATCTATGTGGATGGAGGACATTCAATAATCTATGTGGAAAGTGGCCAAAGAAGAAATTAAAAGCAAATTTTTAAAAAATCATCTATTTATTAAGTTTATAAAAATATAATAATTGAGAGTGGCAATCCAGTGCTACTAAGAATTACCCAGACAACTAAAAATGAAGAAAAACCGAGTCATGACTGTGAGTACTTGTTTAAAATAGTAATAAAACTTTTTTTTTGTTTTAAATGGTGACTAAGAAATTTCTGAAATAATAATTTATATAACATAAAGGCTGTTATGAATGGTATGTAGAAATGATCTGTGTCATTCTATTTACCCCTTTGTTCACGGCCTTGAATTAACTTCTCTATTTCACAAATTTTCTAAATGAATTCTTAACATAAATCCATGGACATACCCTGATCATGGACATAGAGAGATATGGGGAGCGATGTTCTGGCTGGGGGCTGGCTGGTGCCGATGGTGTGCTGGTCGACTCCGGTTAGAATAGCTATACAGAAATACCTGCCGTCATCAGCCCTGGTGACCTAATTCAGAGCAACAAGCAACAGAAACAAAATATCATCAATGAACAACAAAGTACTTTGATGAGCCTTAACAAAGATACACTCTCACCAATAGGAAACTAATTATGTGGATGAGACTTAACATATTATGTAGGATGAGACTATTTGAGACTAACAAAGATACACTCTCACCAATAGGAAACTAATTATGTAGATGAGACTTATTATGTAGGATGAGACTTAACAAAGATACACTCTCACCAATAGGAAACTAATTATGTGGATGAGACTTATTATGTAGGATGAGACTTAATAAAGCAATAAAATGAGGAGAGTGTGGGTCCATGAAAAAAAAATCTTTTGTTATTTTTTAAATTTTCTATCTAGTCTTGAGTATTTTTAATATATTACTTTATTTTCCTAATCTTAGTAAATAATAATTTTTAAAAAACGTAAAAAACCAAATTTGTGACTATAAATCCTTTATGTACGAGACATAACTAAAAGAATGTTCATTATAACACGCAGCACAAGACAATCCAAAAATCCAAAATGTTAGTTATGTCTCGTAAAACATATTTAATATAATGCGCACCGATTGGGAATATATTTTTAAAATTATCGTTAATATAATATGCCCTGAACCGTGTGGCAGGAAAATATTAAAAAGGTTGCTCAATATAATACGCACCGCGACAGTCTAGCACAAAAATTAACATGCTACATAGAGATAAATAGAGATAATCTAAAAATTTATTTATTTAATTCTGAAATTTTGATAGATCATTTTTATCATTGGCACGAGTCTGCCTGCAAAATTTCAGCTCGCTAGCATACAAGGAAGTAGGTTAAAAATCGATCCCAAACTTTCTCCGCATTCAAGACATCCATCAAGCAGACCCCACGAGTTAATATAAAGGATTTTAAAAAATAAAATATTTGAAAGTAAAACAAACTACCTGAAGGTGGCTTAATGTTAAGTACCTGCTGAGTCTCACCTCTGAGGAGTACAATTTAATGTTAAGTACCTGCTGAGTCTCACCTCTGAGAAGTACAATTTAATGTTAAGTACCTGCTGAGTCTCACCTCTGAGGAGTACAATTTAATGTTAAGTACTTGCTGAGTCTCACCTCTGAGAAGTACAATTTAATGTTAAGTACCTGCTGAGTCTCACCTCTGAGGAGTACAATTTAATGTTAAGTACCTGCTGAGTCTCACCTCTGAGAAGTACAATTTAATGTTAAGTACCTGCTGAGTCTCACCTCTGAGGAGTACAATTTAATGTTAAGTACCTGCTGAGTCTCACCTCTGAGAAGTACAATTTAATGTTAAGTACCTGCTGAGTCTCACCTCTGAGGAGTACAATTTAATGTTAAGTACTTGCTGAGTCTCACCTCTGAGAAGTACAATTTAATGTTAAGTACCTGCTGAGTCTCACCTCTGAGGAGTACAATTTAATGTTAAGTACCTGCTGAGTCTCACCTCTGAGAAGTACAATTTAATGTTAAGTACCTGCTGAGTCTCACCTCTGAGGAGTACAATTTAATGTTAAGTACCTGCTGAGTCTCACCTCTGAGAAGTACAATTTAATGTTAAGTACCTGCTGAGTCTCACCTCTGAGGAGTACAATTTAATGTTAAGTACCTGCTGAGTCTCACCTCTGAGAAGTACAATTTAATGTTAAGTACCTGCTGAGTCTCACCTCTGAGAAGTACAATTTAATGTTAAGTACCTGCCGAGTCTCACCTCTGAGAAGTACAATTTAATGTTAAGTACCTGCTGAGTCTCACCTCTGAGAAGTAAAATTTAATGTTAAGTACTTGCCGAGTCTCACCTCTGAGAAGTACAATTTAATGTTAAGTACTTGCCGAGTCTCACCTCTGAGAAGTACAACTTTCCATTCTGGGACATAAACATATATTTCTGGAACTCTGGACGTACAAACTGCTCTGCGCTCTTCTTGTACCAGTTATACTTCACAGCTGAAAAAACAAGTTGAAATGTTGGATTTTAACAACCTTAAAAATGAGCCATTTCTAATTTAAATTAGGACTTCTAAATTTTAAAACTAACTTTTGTCAGATAAAGGGAACTAACTTTTGTCAGATAAAAGGATTTCCACACATCATTATCCTTTAAATAAAAATTTCGAGCACTAAATAAATTCAGACTAAACATTTTCCCTTCTTGTTTAACGTGGTTAGTTTGAAAATAATTTCCCTTCATTGATTTATTTACCAGACCTGGTTTGTAAGTAATTTTACTGCAGTCGATGGCTGCTCCCTCATAAGCTTTAGCATTGACTGGAGCGTCTGGCACATTTGAGAATTCTCCAATATCTGAAAGAAGATTTGAGCATTGTAAATATTGGTGAATGAATACATTACAGTTGCTAATCATAAGTCAATACATCAACTATTGCACTTTAATATTTCAAAC
Source organism: Ampullaceana balthica (assembly GCA_944989445.1). Classification (NCBI taxonomy): domain Eukaryota; kingdom Metazoa; phylum Mollusca; class Gastropoda; family Lymnaeidae; genus Ampullaceana; species Ampullaceana balthica. Next base: position 283,606 of record CALYLW010000300.1, on the reverse strand, counting down.
GAAAAGTTTGAATTTTTTTTTAAATTTACATTTTGAAGGTGAATTTTAGTATATTAAAGCTGTTATGACTTATTGTTTTCTAAATAATTTGTTGACAATAAATAGAAGTTATCAATCTTAAAATCAAAATTTCTTTATTTCATAAAGTGTTTGATTCCCGAGTGGCTTGATTGTTACTTTCTGTGCTCCAAAACTTAAACTAAATTTCTTTGAACTTATTTTCTCAAATGAATAGAAATGATTTTTTTTCAAGTTGAGAAGTAAATAAAAATCAATTTTATTATTAAATTTCTGGATTATTATGAAACTACAATCAAACCTTTATTTCAAGTAAATATCTTCTAATAATTTTACTAACAAATGTGAAAGAACCATGGTCAGTAGATAGTCTTATAATTTAAAAGAAGCTTTGGGTATTCATGATAATGATAAGCAGCACCAACAACTCACCACCAAAGGACAGCTGCACACCGTTGCTAATCACGGTGCCGTATTTGTTCTCTCCCTTGCATCTGTAGTTGCTGCTGTCTACACTTTCATCTGGATTCTAAGCTCAAACATTTGATACATAATTTATTGACTGCATCTAAACAATGCTGGCACTAAACAATAAATACAAGTAGAGAAGAGGTGATCCAGTAAACTGTAGGATGTTTGATCCAGTAAACTGTAGGATGTTTGATCCAGTAAATGGTAGAATGTTAGCATGACGGCACTAAACAATAAATACAAGTAGAGAAGAGGTGATCCAGTAAACAGTAGGATGTTAGCATGACGCTTTATGGATTGGTGGACCATATCTCATCACCAGTTAGTATCTAGAATTTTAGTTTATAATAATTTATATTACTTTATTATTTTAGTTTATAATAATTTATATTACTTTATTATTTTAGTTTGTAATAATTTATATTACCTAAAAACAAAATGAGACTTCTGTTTCAATTCCCCCTTTTAAAAAATCAAATAGGATAAATGGATGATTTTATTTTTTAAAATTAGGACAACTTAGAGTCACCAAAAAAAATATAATAATAATTTTCAAATACAAACCTTCAAACAACACAGATAAAATGAGAGAAGATTTTGTAACACTCATGTTGTAATGTGAAGAATATACTTGACAGCAATATTTTAATGTAAACTTTGAAGAGCGTTGACATTTTTGGGGACTGTTATTGTTGCACTTTGTTTTAGAAGACAATGACTTAGAAATATGATTTTATGGAAAGAGAAAGACAAGGCCAGGCAGTAAACTGAGCTCTTAAAACCAAATTTATTTGCCCACAAACTCACAGCAATAATTAGTTTCCCATTGGTGAGAGTGTATCTTTTGTCTTTAGCAGACGTCAAGTGTTGCTGGTAGTTGTCTCCCTTCCACCAAGTGTAAGTGGGCTGTGGGTTCCCCATGACGACACACTCCAGCTCCACCTCTGATGGACTACCAACAATCACAGTGCTTTCAGGCTGAAGGATGAAGTGCGGCCCTCTCTCTAGACTGTTGGAGTCATAATTTTGTAGACCATAATCTGTGTAATCACAAGGTAAGAATTATTCAGCTTTGCTGCTTTAAACTTTAACATATGAAAGTTGACTTGATGATGTGCCTCATTTATTTTTATATGGGGATACGCAGAATGGTATGATTATACCTGCTATTTATAGAATACTCAAATTATACTGACATATATAAAGGATAATCTGATCTGTCTGGCAGGAAATCTTTAATTAATGACATTAGAAAAGAAGTCATAAATTCAGCAATTAAATGGATTCTGAAAATATAAGTAGGCATATTCCTTGATAAACTATTGGAATATACAAAATATGAATCTGTGGTTAATTTTGCTTAAAATGGACTTATTTGGTCCCTATCTTTCACAGGACCAGTAATCATGCAAGGGAGGTCAGGACCAATGTTCTCTCTAAGGTTCGTTGGTCCCAGTGCAAAGTAAAAGTACTCGTGTGCAAAGTTTCAAAGCATCCATTTTTGTGCAATATTTTACAAAATTTCCTGTGCAGTAATTCCAAACTGCGGCGCGACATCAGTCAGTTATCTGCGGCCGGGCAGCTTAAAAGGAACATTGGTCAGGACACGGACCTAAATCTCTTGGAAGGCCAAATTCCTCATTTAAATATTTCAGCTGCTACAGGAAATCAAGGGTGAAGAATCAAGACTTGTACAAAAACCCATGCATAATGAAGCAACTTAAAAAAAGGAGGATAACCCTGGCAGGACCACAGATAACTTACCAAAGTCCCTGAAATCTTGTACTATCCTATAGGCCTCAGTTTTGGGGATTTCACAGATAAAAGGCAGCGTAACTGAAGCATCACTTAAACTCCATCTGTAGCCACTGTCTGGGGAAAGAAACAAGAGAAATCTACACATATTTGAAAAATATTTGAAAAAATATTTGAACAATATTTAGCAATAATTCCCTGGGCTCTCATAAGAGAATCTTCAGGTATTCATAAAATGGAGAAGAAATCTGGGAGATAAGGATGACAGACAATGCTAATGTGCATTCCATAAAGAAAATGCACAGATATTTTTTTATTTAGTAACCTATTGTGTAAAAATGGTGCAATATCACAAGTAAAAAGTGCTGAAATAAAACTTTGAAAGGTAATGTCATAGTTAGTCGCCTACTGCCAGGTTTTTTGTATCAAGAAATATCTCTTATATTAAGCATTTTAATTCAACATGGATAAAATTATAGGAAAAATAAACTGAACAAGACTTCTCTGTCTTGTTATAGCAATTGTTGGTTACTTTAATTGAAAAACAAACATTAAGCATACAAAACGATTTCTTTATTGATTGAAATTGAAATAAATAAAAAATTCATTTGATTGCACATGTCCTTTTACTAGCACTATATAAAAATTTGTTCATTAAAAAAGTAATTCTGTTTTCAAGATGTAAATCCTAAACATTATAAACAGCAACAAATGTCACATAAAGCATGTTTTGTTTTGTTGTTTGTTTTTTAATGGAAATTCTCTTACCAAAATATTTGTAAACAACAACACCAGTGGAAAAGTTGAAGGCACTTCCTTCCTGCCAGAACAGATCAGGCCCAGCAATGACATCTCCTGTACCCTTCCAGATAAACATGTTGACACTGGCGCCTGTAGATTCTTTGATACCGCTGGTGTACCATTCTCGTCTAAGTCATATTTTAAAAAAAGAAAGTGAGTTAAAGGTAATAGCTGATAGGTTCAGATTCTTGTAAAACTAGTTTTATGAATCAATACATGTAAGACAGAATATTCAATTTATTGATCTTGTGCCCTCAGACTGATGAAGGACATATCTGCAAATACAGATCAAATATTAATTTGAAGAAAAAATGAAGAACAAAAGGGATTTTTTTCTTAGGCTTATGTTATGACTGTTTAATTTTTTTTTAAATATCAATTTTTAATGACGAACTATATATGGTAGATGTTAGATATTATTTTACAGTACAGTTTTGTTTTATTGATTTATTTAACATTCCTCTTTCATGGTTTTACTTAAACTTAATTTTTTTTATAAGTTAAATGTTGTATTTTTAAAATGTTCACATTATTACATTATTGTTTATGATGTAGAAAATACATTAATGATATCAGTTATTTGGATCCCTATGGTATGTTAGAAAAATCTTTTAAGAAATGTTTCGATGTTAAATCAATTGATGAAAATATTTTTTCTAGGGCTGCGGAAATTATCTATTTAATTACGGAAATTATCTATTTAATTCTTCTTCTTCTTCTTCGTTCTCAATTTGAGTATTGCGTGCCGACGAGTTTTGCGCCAATTGGCCCGTGGTCTCCGACTTCAGCCTGCTGTTTTTTCTGGATGTGCTTCCATAGCCTTTGGTCAGCCAAGACCATCTGCAAGGCAGCAGTTGATTTTGGCAAGTGATGCAGCGTTCGCATGCCACGGCTATAAGGGGTTCCACGCATTACCCAGCCGCCTTTTATTTTCCCTAACTATGCGTTAGGTACCCACTCGAAGCTGGGTGGACTCGGGGACGCCCTAGGCCCCGGGAACAAATCCATGGCTTCCCATGGATTCGAACCCGTGACCATCGGTACGCCAGTCGAGCGTGCTGCCACTCGACCACCGTATCCCCTATCTATTTAATTAATTGATTAATCATTTAAAAATGTAATCGATTAAAATTAATTTGATCGATTAAATTCAATTAAATTTTAAGAAAATATTTTAGGGCTGTTAACGATTAATTTAAATTTAATCGTTAACTTTTGAAAAATTAACCATTAATTAATCGTTAATTTCTATTAAAGCCAAAAATGGAAATTTATGGTGTTATAAGTAACATTGATTAAAATCCTTGTCGAAAATCAAAATAACACTGGAATGTCTTCTTTATATGACATCTTTTAACCAACCAAGCAAACAGACAAGTCCAATGACCTTATTTGGTTCAAGTGATGAGCAGGTCTTATTGACAATATAACCAGCCGAGCTGAACAATCATGCACATAGCTTTAGATTGTCTCAGCTGAAGTTTCCGATACTGTAGTGGATGTTTGGTTTGCAGGTGATATGTAAGCCAAGTGTTAGAACCAAGGTAGCAATGTTCCCTTTCAGCAGTGCGGCTGCGCAGATATTTGACCGACGCCCCGCAGGAGTTTAGAATCACCGCACAGCAAATTTTGTAAAATATTGCACAAAAATGGACGTTGTGCAGCTTTGCACACGAGTTGTTTTTTTTTAATTTTGCACACAGACCAACGAAACTTAGACTTAGAGGCAAATGATTTTTACATGGTAGGCAAACGATTTCTCTCAATGGACACAATCACCTTTATCAACATTTTGAACATTCACGTCAGTCAATAGTTTAAAACCAAAATGTTCGTGTAATCGTCCAGAAATTAGTTTATATTTATCGGCCAAAATATTTTACTTTTAGACTTCCAGTACATTTATAAGTGGTGGGTGGATTAATCGTTAAAAAAAAATAATCGTTAAAATTTTTAACAATTAACCAGGAAATTAATAGTTAATTTCCGCAGCCCTAAAATATTTCTAATTTTTTTTTCCAATTCATTTATAATTTATATTTTTTGTTACTTTCATACTATATTATTATTATTTATATATATTAATAAATAATAATAATATGAGGGTAAAGTATGAAAGTAACAAAAAATATAAATTATAAATGAATTGGAAAAAAAAATTAGAAATATTTTAGGGCTGCGGAAATTAACTATTAATTTCCTGGTTAATTGTTAAAAATTTTAACGATTATAATTTTTTGAAGTTGCCTGTTTTATGCAGTATGTGATCTGTCTTTCTCAACTAATCACTCAAAGGTTTGGCACTTCATCAAGTAATAAATAAGCCATAAGCATCTAGTCATTTTTTCTGTGACTAAGCCCAAAAAAAAACCAATAGCCCTCTTTCAATATATTATTTAGGTGAAAAAAATATTTAAATAGCACTATTAATACTATTTAAAGATTGAATTAGAAATCAATTTTCGACAAGGACAGACTCAAACTTTGATGTTCAAGTGGTTGATTACGAGATATTCTATATTATAATTATACAATATAAATATAATTTATAATTGACCCATTTAATGAGTAGAATTATCAGAATTAGTTTTGATCTAAAACTGTCAACAAAGAGATACGTGAGAAATGTCAAAAGTACAGTATAGTAGAAAAATACTCCAAAACTTACAAGTATTTATCATTGATCTGCAACCATTTGGACACGAAGTCATGTTCTGACCTAGTTTCAACACTGATGAGTCCAGCTCCATGAGACTGTAAAACATATTTATATTTTTTATGAAAATTAAATTGAATACATTAATTATATAATTATATATAATGAAGGCTGGCTAAGGCTAAGGGCTATTTGTACAGTAAAGTATAGTAGTATAGTATTGATAATTATAAGACAATAACAACTAAGTATAATAGGCCAATATGCAGTATTAGTATATAGTATATTAATATAGACACTAATAGTATATCATAACACAGTCACTTAGAATTTGATTAAAATTATCTACTTTATTCTTAATTTAAATGTAATTAATTTCACAACATTAAACTCGGGTGTGTCTAAGATTTGTGGACGAAATAGATTAATAGAATTAGAAGAACTGAAAAAAAAACTGGACAATTAAATTATATAGAAAAGGCCTTAAACTTTAAGCCTTTATCCCTACAATCACAAAGAAAACAAGTATGAGGATGAATTATGAAAACAATCTTACAATTGGACTGGACAATAATTGGTCAATTGTGACAATCGAGTGTAAGAAGCGGGTAAAATATTTTGATATATGGAGGAGGTCAGGGAGTTGACTAAAAACGAAATGATGGAGTTATACTGTTTGTTCCTAATCTGGGTTTAATTACCAGACTCCAGAGGTATTAAATGTTGGCTGATACCAAGAGTCTAGAATGTGCATTTACAGATCACCGATTGTTAAATGATAAGTGAGCCTTTTGTTTATTCATGTTGCTATGGCTATAGAGTTAACTTTGCATTATTTATTTACATACTTGTATTAATACGCCTGATGAAATATAATAATATTAATTTTAATAAAATAGTAAACTTAATTTTTAGGTATAGACAAGTTTTGGAAATAATGAAATGTCCTATTTTAAAACGCATCCAACTATGAAAATGAAAGACACAATTTTTAATTTATATGTATTTCATATAGTTAATTACGAAAAAAATTGGGTACTTCTATTATATGCGGACTTTTAAGGGTGATTCATTGAACTAACCTCTCCCAAAAAGCTGCTGTTCCGGTTCAATACAAACGCGGTAAGTTTAAAAAATTAGTTTCAACACTTACAATAGGCTTGGTCATAATTTACCGGAAGTCTAATAATAGACTCGATCTATAACTAGGTCACCGCCTGAGGTGCCGTAAGGTCAAGTAGTGAATATTTATTCATAACTATTAGAGAGAATGCGCTCATTGAAATTATCTAAAACTTGTTCAAAAGCTTGATTTTATAGAATTTTAAAGAAAAATATAAGGTCATATTATTTGATATATTATAATAATGCGAAATAGAGCTTCCTTGCGAGAGTGAATTTAATATTAATATGTAAATATACAGACTATACTTTTTTTATTTTTAGTTCATTCGCTCATTCGTCCGAGAATTTTATACATTCAAATACTATTTACTTCTAAAACGTATGATGTAATTATAATTAAAATCATAATCTTAGTGTAAGTTTATTACTAATAAATACTAAGGCATATATAATTTATATGAACCAACGAAAACAATTTATATTAAATATAAGTTTGTTAGCACTAGTGACTAGTACTAGTGGCGACGGCCGGAACGACCGCTTACACTTTCACTCATCTTAAATAAACACTTAGGCCTATGCTTATTTATTTAAATATCAATAGATGGTTATAGTTATATTATGTAATATTATATTATGCGAAATGGAACGTCCTTGGGAGCATGAATTATGTAAATGAATTATAATTAGTGACTCTGCATCTGCTGAGGCTCTAACTCTATTACTATCTAGTAATAAGTTAGTAGTAACTAGTTCTAGTTGCTCGTTCGTCCATGAAGTTTATTCTTTCATGCTATGATGTAATTATAATTAAAGTCATAATCTTAGTGTAATTTTATTACTAATAAATACTAAGGCATCTATAATTTATATGAACCAACGAAAACAATTTATATTAAATATACGTTTGTTAGCACTAGTACTAGTGGCGACGGCCGGAACGACCGCTTACACTTTCACTAGTTGCTCGTTCGTCCATCATGACGTTTATTCTTTCATACTATGATGTAATTATAATTAAAGTCATAATCTTAGTGTAAGTTTATTACTAAAGGCATATATTTTTATAAGGCAAGGGCCAAGGAAAACAATATTAAAATACATATATGTTAATAATTGACTACGCTAGGACTAGTGTTTACCGTAGTTACGAATATGAACGCTTACACTCATCTTTAAATAATTTAAAATACTATGTTACGGCTTATTTATTAAAGTTTTAAGTCTTCGACATTTTAATAACTTTTTTCGGCTGCAAAACTGAGTGAGAAGAAATATTTTTTTTGTCCAAATTAGCACCTGGAACATCGTTTTCAGATAGCACTATAACACTATTAAACACACTGTTGCTAGCCATGTTTGAGAAAGTTTGACCTTACTGACAACGAAGAGCCTAAAAATAGATATGACCGAATGGCCTATGACGCGTTGGGGTCACAGAAATGATCAAGCCTATTGATTCGTGGGGTAAAATTAATTAGGGAATGCTAAATTCACTCCCTGATTTTTGTGGATTGATTTAGAGTTTAAGGAAGAATGCAGTCTGGTTGACAATCAAATATTTATTTTTAAGTAGAACTTTTATTTAAATTTGCGCGTTTTGAAGACCGTCAGATTTCTTAAACACCCCCCCCCTCATCACACACCGTCACAAATGTGTGACCCCTCTACCCCCCCCCCTCCCAGATGCGTGAAGCCATTTATAGACGGCCCCATACAAGAAATCACTATTACGTTAATTGAGTCATTAATGTTCTACTTTCACATGAATATATTTTCAGCTTAACACAACTCAATTCTTTGTTTTCATGTCTCCAAAGCTTCAATAAAAAGTCTCTCATGGCCCAACCTTTTTTATACAAACGCGCGTGTTTCGTGGCAAGCTTTCTGACACATTTAAAAAGACCTTACTGTTACAGTGTGTGTATATGTATATTGTTGGATGCAACTATAAAGAACCAATACTTGACACACATCCCCCTAAAACTCCCACCTTTCTTTCCCCTTCTCTGTAATACATACGTTCCTGCATGGGTTAAAATACAGGGTGTCCCAAAAATATGTATGCACGCTTTAAATGATCATAACACCAACATTTATAATAATACAGCAAAGTTTCATTTATCATTTATCAAAATACTGTGAACAAATGTAGAAACCAGCCAATTATCGAAAGTGTTCAAATTGGAAGCCATTGTTGTATATTGTTGTCTATTGTAAACATTCAATGACACTTCATACCAATTAGTGCACGCTCTCAATGAAGTTGTATACAGGAAAGTTTAAAGTTTGTGAGTGGTACAAATAGTACCAAGCAAAACTTGCTGAGGATAATCATTTCCTAATCAAATCTGTTTGGAGTGATGAGGCAGCTGACAATCGTCATGTGACAGTGGAACACCATGTGAACATCCCACACAATTGCACCTACGGGACAGCTGACAATCCTCATGTGACAGTGGAACACCATGTGAACATCCCACACAATTGCACCTACGGGGCAGCTGACAATCCTCATGTGACAGTGGAACACCATGTGAACATCCCATACAATTGCACCTACGGGGAAGCTGACAATCCTCATGTGACAGTGGCACACCACGTGAACATCCCACACAATTGCACCTACGGGACAGCTGACAATCCTCATGTGACAGTGGAACACCATGTGAACATCCCACACAATTGCACCTATGGGACAGCTGACAATCCTCATGTGACAGTGGCACACCACGTGAACATCCCACACAATTGCACCTACGGGACAGCTGACAATCCTCATGTGACAGTGGCACACCACGTGAACATCCCACACAATTGCACCTACGGGACAGCTGACAATCCTCATGTGACAGTGGAACACCATGTGAACATCCCATGGGTTACAGTGTGGCGGGGCTTGTCAGCATTTGGATTAATTGGACCTTTCTTTTATGATGACACCGTGAATGGTGCAAGTTACCAAGTGTTTCTCTGTTCAAGTCATGAGTATAATCTTTGCACTTATCTATACAATGATCAGAAACTATGGCCAGGCTCTCAAAAAGAGTATGGAGCAACAAAAAGCTGACCATCAATACCAAAATTGCTGTCTACAGGGCATGTGTGCTAAGCGCCCTCCTTTATGCCAGTGAATCCTGGACCCTATACTCCATACAAGAAAGGAGATTGAGTGCTTTCCACATGCGCTGTCTCCGGCGTATCCTGGGAATCACCTGGCAGGACACCAACAATGAGGTGCTACAACGGGCAAAAATCCTAAGCATAACAACTCTTCTTCGCCAGCGTCGGCTTAGGTGGTTGGGACATATGCACAGATTAGAGGATGGCAGAATCCCAAAGGACATCCTCTATTCTGAGCTAGCCAAAGGAAAGAGGACCACAGGCCGGCCTCACCTCCGTTACAAAGATGTGTGCAAGAGAGACCTCAAAGCTATTGGCATTGACATAAATAGCTGGGAGGAACTCGCTGGGGACAGGTGCAGTTGGAGACAGGCATTGACTGCTGGGATAGAAGGCAGGAGAAAGAAACCTGCAACAAGTCGCAGACGAAACTCGCCTAAAGAGGAAAAGCAGAGCAATTCAGCCAACCACTAGCACTACCTTTCAGTGTCAAAGTGCAGCAAAGGCTGCCATTCGCGAGTGGGCTTGTACAGCCACAGCAGAAGCTGCAAGATCATGTGCGTAAATCCCACAGGAGCACAGAAAATTCCGTCGTCTCACGAGACTTAAGGAAGCCAAACAACGATCAGAAACAATGTAGCTGGGAAAGTGAGTGAATAGGTTAGTGCTGACCGGAATGGGCCAATAGTCATCGGCGTAGCGTGGGTATGTGCGCCCGGGGCATTTCCCCCCTCTTGCTACGCCCCTGCCAATAGTACGGGCCCATTCCCTACTCCCTGTCCTTTAACATTTTCAGAAAACCACACACCATTGTTGCCCGACTATTTATTTTTTTTAAAACGAAATGACGTCATTTGAGACCGCCCCACCACCTCAATACGCTGCTATATGGGATGTATTGTTTCAACATAAGCTCTTTAAGAGGAAGTCCAAATCTTGACAAAATAGTTCAACTTACGGCACACTGGACGATCGCCTCCTCGTACTTCCTGGGGAAGTCTCCATAGAACTGGTAACAGCTCACTGAATACGCATACCAGTCTGATTGGCAGTCTGTACATGGACGGGGGTGGGGAGGGGCGTGGATGGCCGATGGTTAAAATCAATTTTTATTTTTTAAAAATCAAATTTCATCCAACAAAATTAAGTACATTTTTACATCAAAGGCAGCCATGTCATCTTTAATAAACGTATTATCGTTTAAGCTCCTAAAATAATAAGTACGTCTATTTAAAAGAAAAAGAAAGAAGTACCGGTAAGTGATACATGAAATCTGATGGTATTTGCTTTTTCTCAATGAAACTACTGAGGACGTATAATGATTGTAACATAATCAAAGTCCTGATACCCGAACAGAAGCCAGCTAGTTAATATTAAAGTAGCGAGTTATCCTACCAAATATTTGTGGATTTCCATTCTGTAGACATGAGACCATCAATAACAGCACAACATGTAAACAGGCTTTCCTGTGGAATAATCAACAGTTATAAATTATAGCGGCCATGAGAGAGCAAGCTGAGACTTTAGAGCAAGGTGAGACTTTAGAGCAAGGTGAGACTTTAAAACAAGTTGAGACTTTAGAACAAGGTGAGACTTTAGAGCAAGGTGAGACTTTAAAACAAGTTGAGACTTTAGAACAAAGTGAGACTTTAGAGCAAGGTGAGACTTTAGAGCAAGGTGAGACTTTAAAACAAGGTGAGACTTTAGAGCAAGGTGAGACTTTAAAACAAGTTGAGACTTTAGAACAAGGTGAGACTTTAGAGCAAGGTGAGACTTTAAAACAAGGTGAGACTTTAGAGCAAGGTGAGACTTTAAAACAAGTTGAGACTTTAGAACAAGGTGAGACTTTAGAGCAAGGTGAGACTTTAAAACAAGGTGAGACTTTAGAGCAAGGTGAGACTTTAAAACAAGTTGAGACTTTAGAGCAAGGTGAGACTTTAGAGCAAGGTGAGACTTTAAAACAAGGTGAGACTTTAGAGCAAGGTGAGACTTTAAAACAAGGTGAGACTTTAGAGCAAGGTGAGACTTTAAAACAAGTTGAGACTTTAGAACAAGGTGAGACTTTAGAGCAAGGTGAGACTTTAAAACAAGGTGAGACTTTAGAGCAAGGTGAGACTTTAAAACAAGTTGAGACTTTAGAACAAGGTGAGACTTTAAAACAAGTTGAGACTTTAGAACAAGGTGAGACTTTAGAGCAAGGTGAGACTTTAAAACAAGGTGAGACTTTAGAGCAAGGTGAGACTTTAAAACAAGGTGAGACTTTAGAACAAGGTGAGACTTTAGAACAAGGTGAGACTTTAGAACAAGGTGAGACTTTAGAACTAAGTGAGACTTTAGAACAAGGTGAGACTTTAGAACAAAGTGAGACTTTAGAACAAGGTGAGACTTTAGAGCAAGTTGAGACTTTAGAACAAGGTGAGACTTTAGAACAAGGTGAGACTTAAGAACAAGTTGAGACTTTAGAACAAGGTGAGACTTTACAACAAGGTGAGACTTCAGGAAAAAAATATATTGAGTCTGAGACCAAAATAGATTGCGTGTAGTAATAATAAATAAGGCAATTATTTCTAACTTGGAAGTACAAGAAAACAATAATCTAATAAAACATTCAGACAGACATAAGGGGTTTTTTTCAACAAAAGTTATTTTTAAAAATTCAATATGCAAGAAAAAAAAAGATACAAATCTTACTTCCCGTCTGGTATTCGGGCGTGGAATGTGTTGCCTGAACAAACCAGAAAAGCCGACACACTGTCAACATTCAAAACTCTAATAAAAATGCAAGATTATACATAAACCATGGATAAGCGTAAGACGCAATAACCTTATGTATAGAGGGAGCGACCATAATGTATAAAATAAAAATTGGTTTAGATTAAGATTTCTTAATGGCAGTCTGCCATAGGACGGAAGATACTTAGGGCGGTGCTACATTGGTGATATGTTCAGTCTGCCATAGGACGGAAGATACTTAGGGCGGTGCTCCATTGGTGATATGTTGCTGGTTCCTAAGGGTGATAATAACTTGGAACTTCAAAATTAAGGACTACCTTAGGGTATCTAGAGGTTTCTGTGGGGACCCTTGTTGATACAGAAGACGAGAATCACTGGCATGAATATAAACGAAGCACGTACCTGATGCAGACGACATGCGGTTGGCCATGAATGTCTGTTGTCTTCTACACATGCCAGGATGTCCATTTATTAAATGCGAAAAACCCGGTGAGGGATATATTTAGCCTGAAGTGAGGCCTTGATTTAGAAAACTGAAACATGAACCTAGCCTGAGACAGGACCTGTCTCCTGGTCATTTATGAGACAGCTACGTACGGGGAGACATGAGAGGATGGTCTAAACGAAAAATTGTGTCAAATGTTTGTTTACTTACTACTGGAAGTCGGTTTCGAAGAAATCAATGAATTACTTTCTATGGATGAAGTGTATGAAAATAGTTTATTATTTTATAAATAATGTATATTTTTATTTATGTACGGAGGTGATTGAAGTTTGTAAAGATCTAACAACTAAACAAATAAAATGCTACCTTACATTGGTCAGACCTATACATGTACTAGACTTTGAATCTTCTGCGTGGGAGAAATCAACAAAAGAAAACAGATAAACATAGAACTAATTCATTAAATAGCTGAAAGATTTAATACTGTTGTATATTGAGAAATGACATGCGTAACAACAACTAAATAACAAAACATCACTAAACCTAGAAACAGCGTAGAGGATAAAATAATAAAAAGCAAAGATGTTACCATAGATTAGAAATTAAATTAAAAGTTTGAAGCAAACATAATATTATACAGGGTCTCAAATACTCGGCCCACGGGCCGCATGCAGCCAACGAAGTGGAACTTAGTAAGCCTACACAAATTGTACTATTCGTGTAATTCAGACAGCTAGTACTGATACACAACAAATGTTATTGTTAATTTTATATACGTAACTTACTTTTTAAAATAAAATCTGATTAACCAAGTAAATACAGCTGTAGTTAATGAAACATTATTTCTATATTGTCTGTAATAAAATTACACAAATACATGTAAGTTTCATTGTTAGTAGGGCTGCGGAAATTAACGATAAATTAGTTGATTAATCGTTAAAAAATTTAATCCATTAAAATTAATTTGATCTATTAAAATTCGATTAACATTTAAGAAAATATTTCTATTTTTTTTTCCAATTTATTAATATTTCTATTTTTTGTAACTTACATCCTACTTTTCTCTCGTAATATTATTATTGATTTAGACGTACTTACGTTAACAAAAAGGTTTTTTCTTCCTTATTTCTTGCATAACAGAACGAATTTGCTGTGTTACGTCACAAAATGTTGGAGCCATGGAATTACCGCGACTTAACCAATGACGCGAAATAATGAATCGCGTCTTAACGGTATTTCTATATGCATTATATAAATTTTATAATTATTGGAAATTAATCGATTAATCCCACCCCCGATTAATCGAATCGATTTTTTAAATTAGGATCAGCCCTAATTGTTAGTAGAATTATTATAATTAATTATTTATTTTATTTTATTATTGTTTTTTTGTTTTGTTGTTATTAATTATTTTGTACGGCCCTGATCCTTCAAGTGATAAAATGGCGCATGCCTTCATCCGAGGTTGACACCTCTGATCTTATACAATACTCGGATATAGAGACAGGCATAAAAACACTTTCCTTCTTCCTTATACAAGTACAACACATACACATAATCATTCTTCACAAGTACAACACATACACATCATCATTCTTCACATCAGTTTTTCGGGGTTGAACAAACTAGGAAAACTAACACATTAACAATGATACCTTTAAGGTTCGTTGGTCTGTGTGCAAAGTAAGTAGCACCAAAATAAACAACAACTCATGTGCAAACTTGCACAGCATCCATTTTTATAAAAAAAAATAATTTTTGTGCAATATTTTACCAAAATCGCAGCGCGGCCATTCTAAACTGCTGCGCGGCGTTGGTCAAATATCTGCGCTGCCGCGCAGCTTATGGTTAACATTGCACTTTATCAACATTCAAGACATTAAGTCATTAAACATGAGACTAGACATAAACCATGGATAAGCGTAGGACGAAATAATCTTTTGTATTGAAGAATGAGCATCTGTAATAATTTAATTATACCGTGACCGAAGACAATCCGGAGTTAATATCAATCCATCACACAATAAACGGCACTTGAGCAATGAGAGAGCTCAGCTCCAGAGCTCAAGCCACCGCTCCAAGGCTCAGCTCCAGAGCTCAAGCCACCGCTCCAAGGCTCAGAGCTCCAGAGCTCAAGCCGCCGCTCCAAGGCTCAGCTCCAGAGCTCAAGCCGCCGCTCCAAGGCTCAGCTCCAGAGCTCAAGCCACCGCTCCAAGGCTCAGCTCCAGAGCTCAAGCCACCGCTCCAAGGCTCAGCTCCAGAGCTCAAGCCACCGCTCCAAGGCTCAGCTCCAGAGCTCAAGCCACCGCTCCAAGGCTCAGCTCCAGAGCTCAAGCCACCGCTCCAAGGCTCAGCTCCAGAGCTCGAGCCGCCGCTCCAAGGCTCAGCTCCAGAGCTCGAGCCGCCGCTCCAAGGCTCGGCTACACAGTAATTACCCCAAACGTCCCCCCCCCCAAAGTAAAGCTGAATACCTCTGTGACGTGATTCATGTCACCTGCTACATTCACTGAATGCTGTCGTCGTCTCCATGTAAGTGAGTGTCACATGCTTCTTCTAATACGGACAACCAATTAGTGGATACGTCACCCAACAAAGCCTGCGCCTGGGGTCAAGGTCCGTGCTGTCTACGACCCGGTTTAGTGAAGAATGGCGCCAGACAGACAGACAGACATATTTTCACGGCTAAATAGAAACTTAGTAAGGTCTTAAAACTGGGTACTTTTTTTTTAAAAAAAGCAACAAAAAAAAATTAGTGGTGTGTAAATTTAAGACTTCGACTAAACTAAAAGTACTAAAACTAAAAATACTAAAACTAAAAGTACTTAAACTAAAAGTACTAAAACTAAAAGTACTAAAACTAAAAGTTCTAAAACTAAAAGTATGAATGCACTTGTTGGTTGGAGAATTCTAGACATCAGGACAAACTCACAGAACAGTTTCTGTTACCAGGAGTTGGGGAGAAGGGCTGGTGGGGACGTCAGGACAAACTCACAGAACAGTTTCTGTTACCAGGAGTTGGGGAGAAGGGCTGGTGGGGACGTCAGGACAAACTCACAGAACAGTTTCTGTTATCAGGAGTTGGGGGGAGGGGCTGGTGGGGATGGTGTCCATTTTATGTTCAAAATGTTGGATGGCATTTAACAATGTTTAACTAGAGAGCTGTTCATTACCGTTAACAGTGTTTAACTAGAGAGCTGTTCATTACCGTTAACAGTGTTTAACTAGATGTCTGTTCATTACAGTCAACAATGTTTAACTGGATGTCTTTGAATTACAGTAAACAGTCTGTAACTAGGTATCTGTTCATTACAGTGTTTAACTAGATATCTAGTTATCAAAGTTAACACTATTTAACTATAGACAGTGCTTTCTTTTATTTAAAAAAGTTACGTGAACTCATATTTAATACAACCTAAAACAATGCAGTAAGACCAAATAGTCTGTGATGAAATCAAAGTGACGAAACGACTTAACAGGAGCGTTCTGCTAGGAAAAAAAAGCATTGACTATAGATCAGAGCCGTCTTTACACCATTTCTGGCCCGAGGGCAAAGAAAGAGTGCGCCCCACAGGAATAAAAACAAACATACATAATCTATAAATAAACATATCCCCATGGGGCCTCTATGCTCGTAGGTTCCCGGGAAAATGCCCAACGGGCCTATGCGTTAAGACGGCCCTGCTATAGGTAGGCTATCTAGTCAAGACAGTTTAATCAGCTTTAACTTAAACAAAATCTTAAAATAGTTGTTTTTGAGTTAGGGGCCGTCCATAAATGACGTCACGCTCCTAGGGGGGCAGGGGGTCAGACTTTTGTGACGAGGGGGAGGGAGGGGGGTTGAAGAAACGTGACGTCACATCAAAAGGGTAACTTTAAATAAAACTTCCACTGAAATATTTGGTGGCTTACAATTTATTTAATGACTTTTAAATCAGTGCTTCTCAATGTGCCGGTCGGTAGGCCATCAGATGCTGGTTGGCGTAAGCTATCAAGAGACGAAAATTAAATCTAATTATAATCCTTAAGTTTGAGAACTCACAAGATAACTTATGAAATTGTTACACTGTGTCGTTTGATGTTGACATCAAAGAATTTGTGATGTAACCGCAGCTCCGTCGGCGAACTTTTTTGCCCGTCTAGGTACTGCTCACATGACTTGGGGATTTGGGGGAGCGTCGTTAGTCCCCCGTCCCCCGAAAATGCTACTGGTGAGTTTTACAAGCATGACAAATGTCTGAAAATGATCTGAATAGGATTATGTGTAGATATTTTAAGTCAAAACGACACGGAATATCCCTTTTCTTTAAAAATAAAGGGGGGGGGTGGAATATTTTTTATAGAATTATAAACGTTTTAACTTTGATATAATTGTTCGGTTGGTTTTTGGTCAAACGCCCCTGGCCATTCTAGATATAATGGTAAATGAGCCCATTTAAAATTAGTCAAGTATTCATTAACTTTATTGAATGCATTAAATTCTTGACATCGCAATTCGAGAGGAGAACAAAACAACTTTTCTTCTTAGCTCAGTTTTTAAGGCATTAATTTTAAATATCACAGAAATGATACGTAATAAAGACAAGTCATGTGGATTAAGATTATTGTCACTCGTGTCAATATAAATAAAAGTAGGGTAGATTTAGGTGTCTTCATATAGTGCGTAGGTAAAAAATCTACATAGTTGTCAAATTTTTAAAAAAAAATCATTTTCTGGAAGGAACCGGTTTAATAATGGGCATATGTTCCAAGCGTAAATGTACACATGACGTATTTTAATATATCTAGCGGATTGTAGTGGATGTTATATGTCCCAAATGAGTCTGCATTACCCCCCAAGAATTCCCTTTTTGACCCCAGTTCAGGTTATTTACCTCTGTTCGCCGAAATCTGTCTTACGGGATGCCCGTCAGTCAATTGAGGGATTTTTAAAAAATACATTTTAAAAATGTTATTTTTAAAATAAAAATTTTATTTTTCTAAACAAAGACGTTAACCGTGAGGATTAATAGTCAATGTTTAATTTGTATGCATAAAATAAAATAAAGCTAAGCATGTTAACACAGTTCGTTTTCTGAAGGCCGGTTAAACGTTTTTTTAAAATGCTTCACGTGGGTTACGATATTACAATTTAGATCTTCACTAAATAAATAATAAATACTTAAATGACAATAAAAGTGATTTTAAACATACTTATTTTCAAATAGAAAATAAAGTTGTTTTTTTTTGGGGGGTTTTTTTGTTGTTGTTTTTTTTTGTTTTGTTCAAAGATTTGTGACGTATTTTTAGAGGGGGGGTCTAAGTTTTTGTGACGACGCGTGACGAGGGGGTGGGAGGGGGTACAAAATCGGCAAAAATCGCGTGACGTCATTTATGGACGGCCCCCATCATATTGTTCCTCCCTATTATAGGGAGGAACAATATAATGGACCAGGGGCGGATTAAGACTGCGCGGGCACCCTGGTTGCAATTCGAACTGGGGCCCTAGCCAGCCAGTGTCCCTTTAACTACAATGATTGCTAGCAGCTCTTATAGGACTGTAGTTACTATTCAGCCAAAAAGATTATTCATGAAAAAAAAACGAACACGAAGATATAACTGTTTACCTGTATCCTCTAATTAATGTATAAAGACAATTTAATTTTAAAAAAAGACAAAAGGACCCCGTCACAACGCTATATAGTAACTTAATTTCCGCATCTACAAAGCCTGTCAGGATTAATTCATTTGTTAAGTCGACTAAGGTGCAAGAGGTTTCCTTATCGTTCTTCCTACATGGGCGTCTATAAATAACTCCACGCGCCACTGGCTGACCTCGGTCTGCTGTCAGCACAGCACGTGACTTTGACTGATGATATCCTTGTTCGTATATCAGGACCGTCCTCATTGTCTCTCCAAGGTCCACTGCGAGCCACGAAACTAAACATTTAATTATCTAGCACATGGGCGTCCAAACTTTTTGCGTTGCGGGCCATATCTAGCACATGGGCGTGCGTTGCGGGCCATATCTAGCACATGGGCGTCCAAACTTTTTGCGTTGCGGGCCATATCTAGCACATGGGCGTCCAAACTTTTTGCGTTGCGGGCCATATCTAGCACATGGGCGTCCAAACTTTTTGCGTTGTGGGCCGTATCTAGCACATGGGCGTCCAAAATTTTTGCGTTGCGGGCCATATTCCATGAAGTAAATATATGCGGGGGGGGGAGGGTGGATTATGATAATAAATAAAGATGACATACATTGAGAAGTTTATAGGAAGATTTTAATGAAATAGTCTAACTGAGATCTTGTTTGCAGTAACTTGGCGAGGTCAGGCTCAGTGCCACTGGTTTTGATCAGTGGCATCACTAGGGGTTGCGGTGGGGGCGGGCCCCTCGGTGACACCATCAGGGGGGTGACACCAAAATGTAAAATTCTGTATGTTCCCATTATTTGGCACTGTAAGACTTGGAGGAGTTCTCTGGGTTAGGTCGTGAGGGGGTGACACCATGAGCTACCGCCCTGGGTGACACCAACCCTATTGACGCCTCTGGATTTGATACGTACGATATCATGAAGGTGAGAGCCAGTCTTGTACTCGTGTGGTTCTTATTAAAATTCATCTTATCTGTTTCAGACGCTCCTTCTATACAGAAATAAATCCGGCCAAATTCAGCTCCGGCCGGATTTCAAAATTTTGAATCTGGTATATCCCTACTTTTAAGTGGAAATTTAATATTTTAATATAGTTTAATATTGAAGTGTAATTTAAGTATTAAATTAAATATTTTAATTAGGTGTTTAAAAAAATTTCGAAAGTGTGACGTACTTTAGGGGGGGGGTCCCCGAAAGTTATGATAGTTTGTGACAGGGGGGAGGGGGTCAAAATTGTCAAAAATAGCGTGACGTACTTTATAAGCTTGGTTTAAAAAGTTATATCAAAGTTTAACTTTTTAATGTTTCAAGTTATTATAAAAACTCAAACCTGAGATCCATTAATGCAAGAATTTGTTTCGTTAATCCTCGTAAATTTAAAAATCCGAGATTTTGTCTGTTGCTAACGACCAACAATCGTCATCGTGGCGGCAGTAACATCCGGTTTACTCTGGGCGCCGAAACACGCATACCTCACAATGTGCTGAAACACCAGAATATATATCCAAATAATTTGCACAGCAAATTTGCCGTTCAATCATTTAAAGAAACAATGTTTGCACCGAATCTTTGCTAATCCAATCTAAGAAATGACACATTGAATATAAACTCTTTGACCAAATTTGTGTGCTTTGGAGATTTCTAAATTGGCGCACTTTGCGAACTGGAAGAGTTTATGCAGCTTTCAAACAGTTGGCTTTTCGTAGACTTTTTTTTATGTGAAACAATGTAAGAAAACGAGAAATGTTTGGGGGAAAAGGGGAGGGGCGTGTTACAAAGCGTGTTTCTCTTCGGGGGGGGACGGGGACACATAATATCAGAGAAGACTTGTCTCGTCACTTCCTGTTGGGGATGACAAGGTGATGGACGACCGCGGCATACAAGGGGCGGGAGAGGGCTGGTCAGACATTGTAGAAACAGGACTGCGTTATCTTAAATTTTGTGTATTACAGACTTTCACGGGACACTGGTCTGTTTTTAGCCATCATCTATTCTTGGGGTCTACCGTGGAGGCCTATCATAAAACAAATAAATCATCCGTAGACACTTGTATAACAAGTGCGCCAAGGACAATCTTATGGCATCAATTGTACAGAGTACACATTTTGACATGGTGTTCACAGAGCATCAACTGCTGAAATAGTGTTCATGCAATTTTTGTCATGGTTTTCACTGTTCACAGTACTTCTGTCATTTTGTGATGTTAAATTAATTAATTAATTTTTGAAAATACAAAACTCAGTTTCATGTGTCCAAAAGTAGACACTTCAGTATCTTATCATTTTGATTTCTCAAAAACTAGACGACTTGCTGAAAAATTATATTGTTTTACGTCATCAATGAAAAGGATACGGACATTGAATTCCTTTTGTCTCCCCTAGTTTTCTGATCACGTGCGACCTTCTGCATTTCTTACACACTTCTATTACTTCTTGTTAAAACCTTTTTGGTGACTTTTTTTCATCCTTTGGGGGCTCCATACCTAGAAACAAACCTTTTAAAAGTTCCATCATCCAAACTTCTTTAGAACCACCGATGGAGCAAAGTCCTAATCAACCGTCACTGGAGTCTCGACAGTCTGTCAGCACGTAAATGAATGTTTGACACAAATAATTCAAGATCCCTAAGTGTATAAAAATTAAAAAAGGTTTACAAACAGGTAATGTAATGTAATGTAATGTGATGTGATGTAATGTGATGTAATGTAATGTGATGTAATGTGATGTAATGTGATGTAATGTGATGTGGTGTAATGTAATGTGATGTGATGTAATGTAATGTGATGTGATGTGATTTGATGTAATGTTTCATAAGATCATCATGTCATTTGCTGTTGACCAAACGCTTTTCTTAATTAACAAAAACTTGATTTGTTATCCAGCTAACAAGGGTGTGACCTAAATGGGGGTGTCCGAAGAAAATGGAAATGAACATCTTGCTCTAACTCTATGCTTTCTCTTGGATCACATCTGTGGCATTTTAATACGTGTGGTCTCTCTATGGTATAACACAATACATAACAGAACCATTGTCCGATAAACAGGTTATGGCAAGGTAAGACTTTGCTGGCTAATAAATTCTTGTGAAATAACTCGTTGCTTGCAATTAACATTCTCTGGGGAGGCAACTAGGTGCTGACAGTAAACATACTCAGGGAAGGTAATCCACCACTTCCTAACAAATAAAAGCCAGTGGTCAAGAAAATGCTCCGCTTGTGTTAGGGATAGAGATTTTTTTTTATAAAGGACAATTCATGCTGTCATTTAGAGATGTCTAGTTGTAATTGTCATATTGATTATTTGACAGTCTAAAGGCGATGACATCACGTTCAACTAGATTCAATCACCACCAACTACTGATGTGGACTACGGCCTTTCCAGTCCAAGACCATGCAACAAGTGCATACCGCACACACCAGGCAGCATGTCGTGTGTGCAGGGAAAGTGATGTCAATGTAGTAATCTCAACCGACACCAAGTGACGTCAAGGCGAGTTCATTTGAATAAAGTTCTGAACACCGTGTCAGTCATCCCCATCCAACGAATTTTTAGCGCTTTTGGTTTGGGGGGAGGGGGAGCGGGCGGTATCGTGAAAGGCTCGAAATTGTCCTCGCGAGAGATGACGGGTAGAGAGTTTGTCTGCTTGTTGCTAGCTGGATCATTATGACGTCATTGTCCTTTCTTGTGCGTCTTGTATTAAATTATGGATATTTTTTATTTTGATTATTGCATCAATTTCTCTCTGAAACTCTATTTACTGATAGGAAACCAAAAGAAATCATTTATATTGCAGGGAATACATTTAATCAATGAAGGCAGTGACGTCATACAACAGCCAAATTAAGGAAGGGGTTTACGAATTCACTATGACTCAAGCCACCTGCTCGATTCACTATCTAAGGCCGTGGTTCCCAAACTTTTTTGGCCTACCGCCCCCCTTTCCAGAAAAAAAATATTACTCAGCGCCCCCCACCCCCGAATTTTTTTATTATTACTCCAACACAGGGATGGGCAAACCATGGCCCGTGCGTCACATGCGGCCAGCCAGAGTATATTATGCGGCCCTTTAGGCATGTACACGTGGCGATCTTATGTCATGTTAATAAAGTTTTTGCTTAGCATTTTTTATGTATTTTTGAATTTTTATTCCGAGGATTTGATTCGAATCTAGAGATATATAATCGGTTTAATGGCTCCAGAATCATTAGTCATTAATTGTTAACATACCTATTCGAAATTACATTTCAGCTCAACCGGAATTGGCTTTTGATTACGAGTCATATTCTTCGAACAGTTTTAAAAATTTGTAATTTAAAAGCAAATAAACGTTGATTTAACAATGAGTGTACCAAAGAGTGTAAGATTGAGTACGAATGTCTTTTTTACAATGACGAATTAACTGTTAAATATTGCTTCACGGCTATGGGAGAAAGCAGCCTGCTTGCTGTGCCGTAAGTGTGTGAGCGTCTTTAAGGAGTACGACTTAAAAAGATACCACCAAACAAAACATTTGTATTTCGGGCACAATTTAACGAACCAAGAAAAAGGGAAATGCAAGAAGTTTGTTAATAATTTAAAGAAGGAGCAAAATGTTTTCACCAAACAGTCTTAAATACAAGATGCTGCAACCAAAGCCAGTTTGGAGATATCCCATAAGATCGTAAAACGGAGCAAGCCTTTTTCTGACAGTGAGTTTATCAAGGAATGCTTGACAGATGCAGCAATCATTATGTGTCCAGAACAGAAAACATAAATTGATACCATTTCTTTATCAAGGGAACTTTAGTCAGGCGTTTTGAAAAAAAAATGACAATTTTATGTACCAACTTTGAGATGCAAGCAAATACTTTTTGTGGTACTCTCGCAGTGGATTAAAGTACCAATGTAGAGGAACAACACAATTGTTGTATTTATACGGGGAATAAATCCTCATTTCGAGCTTAACGAAGAATTACTTAGTGTTGACCCACTCAAAGAAACAACTACAGGCCAGGATTTATTCAATGCTGTTGAGAACTGTGTTAACATAACTGGGTTGGTGTGGAACAAGATGGCAAGTGCAATAACCGATGGAGCGCGTGCTTTAACTGGAAAAAGTAGTATGAACAATAAAAATAAATAATATCTTCCTGACCATACACTCTTACCTCTCCACTGTGGCAACCATCAGGAAAGTCTTTGTAAGGCTCTGTTGAATTTCAAGCAGTTGTCAGTATGATAAGCTTTGTAACAGCCAGGGCACTTAACCACAGGCGTTAAAGGCACTGCTTGAAGATTTGAATATTATGATATTATCTACCACAGCAGTGTCCGCTGGCTGAGTCTGGGCAAGTTATTGAGACAAGTATGAGATCTCAAGGCAGAAATAGTTATGTTGCTGGAGATGAAAGGTTTTGTTTGTGATTTTGTTACTACCATAGTTAATGAAGAATGGAAGTCAGGCTCAATGACTTGTTTGTCAAGCCTTTGCCATCTTGTGTGGTTGCTGTTGAAAAGAGTTTTGTCAAAGTCAGTTGTTTGATAAATTTTTATTTTAGTGTTTGAAAATTAGATTAATCCTCATTTTTTTTATCCCCCTTAAAACTATTTAAAATGTTCTTACAGTCTGGAATCGCGCAATTGCAGATATAAAAAAAACACTAAATGCAAGTGAGGAAGTATGCAATAACCAAACCAACGTCCAAACGTTTTTTAAAGAAAAAAAAACCCTTATGAACGGAATACTTAAATCATTTTTTTCTAAATCTTCTCTTGCTTTTTTTTATCCTTTCACCGCCCCCTTACAGTCTTTCACTGCCCCCCAAAATGACCCGTGGCCTTCACCGCCCCCCTACATCGCTTCAACGCCCACAAGGGGCGGTAGCGCACACTTTGGGAATCACGGATCTAAGGTAAAACCCATCAATTCCCTATTTCACATAATCCCAAAATCTTTAATCTGCTGAGATTAACTTATCTCACTATGACTACAAACTGCGAAACAGACCAACATCAGCCGTCATCTCTGACTCCAAACCCCTTGCTCTGACGTCTGGTCTGGTGACGCCCCTGATCCAGCTTGACAACCCAGGCGCCCAGGTTGATTAACGCCCAGGACAATGTCCTATTATCTACCGTAGGACGCACCACCAGGGGAGATACACGTCTTGTTCCTGTCTCCAGAATGACCCCTCCCCCCCCCCAAATCTACCTTTTCTCGCAAGGAACACGGTGCGCGCGCATCGCTCGCTTCTAGTCTAGGCACTTCCGTTTATGTTCTATTTCCAGTTGTAGTCAAACAAGGTAGTCAATCAACAGGAATGTCGCCAATGTAGGGCAATAAACGGACACCACCACCCGCGGGCGATGTTTCAGATCTATGAGAGGTGAAGACAAACGAACAAAGTTAAACTTAAGGGCAACACCTCTTGGTCTTCTGGTTTTGGTGG
>CALYLW010000300.1:120000-258410 GCA_944989445.1 Ampullaceana balthica | reverse complement strand
GGAAAGGGGAGGGAAGAGGGGCAGGATGCTATTACTATTACTTTAGTCAGAGAGAAATAAGACTTGGCCCGACTGGTTGTGGTTAGTGAAGGCTCCGGGGGGGGATAACTGATAACTGCATGTCATGGTTACAGTATGTTATTGTTATTTCTTTCAACCAACATCTTTACATCGAGAAAGTTAAAAACATTATATTTCTATCACATTCTATTTCTATCACATTCTATTTCTATCAAATTCTATTTCTATCACATTCTATTTCTATCACATTCTATTTCTATCACATTCTATTTCTATCACATTCCATTTCTATCACATTCTATTTCTATCACATTCCTTTTCTATCACATTCCATTTCTATCACATTCCATTTCTATCACATTCCATTTCTATCACATTCCTTTTCTATCACATTCCATTTCTATCTCATTCCATTTCTATCACATTCCATTTCTATCACATTCTATTTCTATCACATTCTTATTCTATCACATTCCTATTCTATCACGTTCTATTTCTATCACATTCTATTTATATCACATTCTATTTCTACCACATTCCTGTTCTACCTTTTGCATTCAGATGTTAGGATACTCATCAATATATTTTACATTCCATTTTAATTGATAGAATCATTGATTTTTTAATTGATTTTTTATCGTTTTTTTTTCTTCTTGTTGTCTTAAATCAAGAACTTGCCGGATGACATTGTGATCAAATACAACATTACCTGGCACTTGGGGATGCATACCAAAAACAACAGCCGAGGCTACGACACTTATCTCCCTTTGTGTCTGTCAGCGAATCCCTTCCAGACTCATCCCCTGGTACGAGTGGCCCTTGTGGTCAGCCCTAGTACGAGTGGCCCTTGTGGTCAGCCCTAATACGAGTGGCCCTTGTGGTCAGCCCTAGTACGAGTGGCCCTTGTGGTCAGTCATGGTGAGGGCAGGACACGGCCACGGTAAGTTTTTAAGTCAGTTAGAAAAGAAAAATATGCTATGCTTTCTATAAGGAACAAATTTCCAAGGGCATCAGATATGTTTATATGTTTAGTGTGTGCTAAGAACATACATAACATGTCTTCATTAAAACATGTCTTAACTCACTCGAACCATTTCTTGAAAATTTTAGAGCAACATATTATTAACATTATTGTATAAAAACACAACCTCTTTAATTCATAGTGTCACAGACTTAAGATGTAGTGACATGTCACAGACGTAAGATGTAGTGACATGTCTTAGACTACCTGGAGATATGAGATGGAGTTACCGTCACGTGACGTCCAGATCTAACGGGTTCGATAGATAATTCATGGATCTTGTTATTGGGGCTTGAGGTGTGAGAACGTCAGCTTTATCTGATTATATTCTTGGTGTTTTATACATTGAATACCTATTTGTCTTTGAACCACCATGAACAAAACGGCCTGTAACATTAGTCTAACCAACAACACTGCAGTAAGTAGCGACAGTTTACTGCCCACCAGTTAGTCCAAGTACATGAGTCAATTACCCTAAATTTCATTTAAATTTTCTAAAGCATAAACATTTTAACATGTTTACTGTTTTTATATGATGTATATGGACTTAAATAAACTTCATAAGGGGTAAAAATTAAATAATTTCCAAACAATTCACTCCAGCGGAGCAAACAGGGGGGTCCAGGATGAAAAATCATTGTGCAAAAGAAAGCATTTTATATAAAAGTTACAAAAGGAACTGGCCTGACCTTTTGTTTTCAACTTGCCATAAGAGTATCAAACGTGCTTACAAGGAGACTACAGCTAAAAAGAAATAAACTTTTTTTTTGCAAATTATTTTTGCGACCTACTTTTTTTCTCCTTAGCATTTTCATTGAAATATCAACTTTGATTTTTTTTTATTCCCCCTCCTGATCATTTTGAATCAAAATGGCTTTGTTACTTTCTTACTTTGCTACTTTGTTACTTTGTTACTTTATTACTTTATTACTTTGTTACTTTGCTACTTTGCTACTTTGTTACTTTCTTACTTTGCTACTTTGTTACTTTATTACTTTGTTACTTTGTTGCTTTGCTACTTTGTTACTTTGTTGTAAGACCATATTTTAACAAGTATACAAAATTTTATAGCATTTGAACACAGATTTTTTGAGAAAAATGAAATTTAAAATTCAATATCCATAAAAAATGTTTATTTTGAGATAAATTAAAATTAAACTTTCATTTGAAGAAACTAAAAATGTGTGCATAATATATACAAGAATACTTAATCTTATTAAATAAAAAAAAACAATTGGCTTATGAATAATCATAAATTTAAAGTCAAATAATAAAAAATTATATATATATATATATATATATATATATATATATATATATATATATATAATATATAATATATATATATATATATATATATATATATATATATCTCTATATATATAAGACGCATTTGTTGTCTGTCCGTCGTCTGTCTGTTCCCTTATAACTCAAGATCCAGACAACCAAATAACGTGAAATTTGGTACACGTACACAAAATTATACCGGAAAGGTTATTAAACAGGTTTCGTTCCATATATATAAGATACTGGGGGCTGGGGGCCCAAAATGTAGTTTTTCCCTATATGAGCTATATAAAATAAAAATTATTGAAAATTAAGACGTAAAATATTAAACATTTTGGTGTCGAGATTAACAAGATGGCGTTTATTGCCATAAAATAATGTGATGTGACGTCATAGTTTGAGTTCATATTAATTTGTAAATAGGAAACAAAGTGAAAAGAGCAGTTATTATTTTAATTTATATTTTTAATTGTTAATATACCGCTGTGGGTATGCGTTTAAGTATTTGTGTGCACATGTGTGAATCAGTGAGTGTGTGTGTTTTTTGTTGTGAACTAAATGTTATGAAATGGTTTATTTTTATGTCTGTTAATGTTGCGCCTCTAACAAGATTACGTATATATTTTTATAAAATTTGTTTGCAAATTACATATTTTTTTACTTTACACTGTTTCTTTTTTGTATATTCTATATGTATTTTATCCAGTCGTCCGATCAAGCTTTTTCCTTTTATCGGCGAGGGTAGGAGTCAATAATATCGTCCATCCCTGGGTGGCATAAACACTGTAGCTAAGCAACTGTGTTTATACTTTTTGCATAACTTAAACGAAACCAGCAGGGCACATTTTAAGCTCAAACATTGCGTTTCGAAATGTTTCTTTAAAACAAATAAACCCCATACAACAGAAAAATGAATTATATAAATTATCACTTACTGGGGGCGGGGCCAAAATGTA
Source organism: Ampullaceana balthica (assembly GCA_944989445.1). NCBI lineage: Eukaryota > Metazoa > Mollusca > Gastropoda > Lymnaeidae > Ampullaceana > Ampullaceana balthica. Next base: position 255,125 of record CALYLW010000300.1, on the reverse strand, counting down.
TTTTTTTTCCGTATATTTAAAACTGACTCAAAACTAATTCTCCAACCTCCCGTGAGGGTAGAAGCATGAAACTTTTGGGAACTTGCCAAATACACTATTATGACGATAATTGGTGAAAAATAATGTAAACATTTCCACTCATGGGTGGCCGGGTGCCCCAAAACCGGTTTTTCCTTATATGGGCTATATAAAACTGAATCAACACCAATTCCTCATATTCCCGAGTAGGTAGAAGCATGAAAATTTGGAAAGTCGTTGAGTACCCTCCCGCAATGGTAACAGTCGAAAAAAGTATAAAGTTATCACTAACTGGGTAGGGGGGTGGGCGGGGGCCCAAACGTAGTTTTTTCTTAAATGAGCTATATAAATCAGGCTCATTATTAAATCTCCTATTTCCTGTGTAGGTAGAAGCATGAAACTTTGTGAAGTTGTTATATACCCTCCCAAAATGGTAACTGGCGAAACATTAATAAAAATTATCACTCACTGGGTGGTCAGAGGCCTGAATGTAGTTTTTTTCATATATCAAACTGACTCATCAATAATTCTCCAAATTACCATGTAAGTAGAAGAATGAAACTTTTGGAAGATTTTGAGTACCCTCGCGCGATGGTAACATGCGAAAAAAATATATAAAATTATTACTCACTAGGGGGCCTTGGGCCAAAATGTAGGTATTTTCCTAATATGAGCTATATAAAACAGACTAATCATTAAATATCCAACTTCCCGTGTAAATAGGAGCATGAAACTTTGGGAAGTTGTTGAGTACTCTCCCGCAATGATAACATACGAAAAAAAAATATATAAAATCCAGGCAGATCAGGTCCGCCACAGAGTTCCCAGAGCAGCTGAAACAGCTGAGCAAAGAAACTCCAGGCATGTGCTGTTCCAGTGGTAAAGTCAAACTGCCCCCAATTCTAAAGCCACCAGAACCATTGTGCATTCTGTTGAATGGTGAAACTGCACAATCAAAGGACTTTGTGAAACTTATTAGACTATTCAATAATATGTTTGCCGTGACTTCCTTCAAGTCTAATGTTGTCGTGAATAACGGGTGGACACCAACATTCAAGGTCCAAGGCCAAGTGTACCACCATGCTGGACCTCTTCATCCAGTCAATGCTGTAGACAGCAAATATCTCCAGATTTACTTCTTGGGAGAAGATGAGCAAGTGCAAAGACGACTGGATTTGCTTGACAGTCCTGTTGACAGAAACATTGTCCTCAAACTGCAAAGAATGCTGCATCAGCATAACAGCTATGTGAGGTCATTTAAAATGGCTGCTGAGATTATGGATAACACTCAAGTGGACTACAAAATCAAAATTTCCGGCAAAGCACCATTAAAGGAACACAAAGGCAGATTCAATGCACCATCTGTTAGTGAAGTGGCATCATGATTGCTGGAGAGCTAGGTGATCGTAGAGACTTTGTGCTGCATTCAAGAAGTTGCTCACAAATGCCACTTCAAAGGATTCAAGACACTCACAGGTCATATGATCCACTTCAGTATCCTCTGCTATTTGTTAGAGGAGAAGATGGCTATGATTTGAACATAAAAGATGTAAACAAGGCCACAAGCAATGACTACTATGCATATCGCATGATGCAAAGAGTCAACGAATTTAATACACTCCTCAGATGCCCGCGCCTTTTCCAGCAATACATAGTGGATATGTATGCTAAGGTTGAGAATGAGAGATTGCGTTTCATCAGACTCAACCAAACAAAACTTAGAGCTGAGGACTATGGTGTACTATTAGAGGCAGTAAGGAATGACAACAATGTGACTTCTGAAAATCTTGGCAAATTAGTGGTGCTGCCTTCATCCTTCAGTGGAGGGCCCCGTTACATGCATGAATATGCACAGGATGGAATGACCTATGTACGTCATAGAAACACAAGCATCAAGTAGATTTATGTTACGAAGGGAAGTGATGCAGCCATGTTTACTGTTGCAAATGAAATGCCGAACAGGCTTGATGGGGTTACCAATTAATTATCAACAAGGACGATACATTAGTAGCAGTGAGGCAGTGTGGCGCCTGCTTAACTTTCCCATCCATCAAAGGTATCCAACAGTTGTTCACTTGGCAGTACATCTTGACGGAGGCCAAGGAGTATACTATAAACCAGGACAGCCAACAGCACATTTGACAGACACTCCAACAAAGACTACATTAACAGCGTTTTTTGATCTCTGCAAAACAGATCCTCTTGCAAAAACATTGCTGTATTCTGAAGTGCCTAGACATTTTCGCTGGGATGCCAGTCAATAGGTCTGGCAAATCCGAAAAAAGGTATACCTCTTGCAGACTTCCCGGGATATGTGACAGACAATGCCTTGGGAAGAGTGTACACTGTGCATCCTCACAACAGAGAAGCATTTCACATGCGCCTCCTGCTGCACCATATTCGGGGACCTATTTCATTTGAAGATCTCAAAACTGTTATTGTGAAAGATGAGGATGGTGACATCCTTGAAATTAAGCCATGCAGCACATACACTGTTAAATGTACCATTTTATAGCATGCAAGTAAACAGTTAGTTGTGTACGCTTCTACAGAAAACCTTATTTTAAACCCGGGCGAAGCCGGGTACTTGCCCCTAGTATATATATATATATATATATATCTATATATATCTCTCTATATATATAAGACGCATTTGTTGTCTGTCTGTCTGTCTGTTCCCTAATAACTCAAGATCCAGACAACCAAATAACGTGAAATTTGGTACACGTACACAAAATTATACCGGAAGGGTTATTAAACAGGTTTCGTTCCATATATATATGATACTGGGGGCCGGGGGCCCAAAATGTAGTTTTTCCTTATATGAGCTATATAAAATAAAAATTATTGAAAATTAAGACGTAAAATAATGACGCAAAATAATAAACATTTTGGTGTCAAGATTAACAAGAAGGCAACTATCGCCATAAAATAATTGTTTTGCTATTGTTGTTGATTTGTTGTTGTTGCTTTTGTTGTTGCTTTTGTTGTTGTAGTTGTTGTTTTGTTGTTGTTGCTTTGTTGTTGTAGTTGTTGTTTTGTTGTTGTTGCTGTTGTTGTTGTAGTTTTGTTGTTGTTTTGTTATTGATGTTTTTGTTGTTGTTTTGTTTTTGTGGTTGTTTTTGTTGTTGTTGCTGTTGTTGTTTCTGTTGTTGTTGCTTTTGCTGTTGTTGCTTTTGTGTTGTTTTTGCTGTTGTTGTTGTTGTCCACATCCCTTGCCCTGCGACGACAATGCCCTTCATGTTGTTGTTGCTCTGTTGTTGTTGCTGTTGTAGTTATTGTTTTGTTGTTGTTGCTTTTGTGTTGTTGTTGCTGTTGTTGTTGTAGTTGTTTTGTTGTTGTTTTGTTGTTAATTTTGTTGTTTTTGTTGTTGTTTTGTTTTTGTTGTTTTGTTGCTGTTGCTGTTTCTGTTGTTGTTTTTGTCGTTGTTGCTGTTGTTGTTGTAGTTGTTGTTTTGTTGTTGTTGCTTTGTTGTTGTTGCTTTGTTGTTGTTGCTGTTGTTGTTGTAGTTGTTGTTTGTTGTTGTTTTGTTTTTGTTGTTTGATTTTGTTGTTTTGTTGCTGTTGTTGTTTTTGTTGTTGTTGCTGTTGTTGTTAAACCTGGGCGAAGCCGGGTACTTGCCCCTAGTATAATATAAAAGCCCAAGTCACAGGTTGTATGTGGAACGCTGAGGAACGATGTACAACAGTCTATAGCAGTTAAAAAATCGTGTGGTGATTAGCACTGTAAAAATATTTAATATGACGTCATTGTTTGATCTTATATTTAATAAAAGGTGTGCATCAAAATGTGTGCAAATTAATTACACATTAAAGACGCGCTGTAAAAAATATATTATATGACGTAATTGTTTTAGCTTATATCTTAATTTTGGAAAAGGGAGCGATGTAAAAATAGGATTTCAGGATTTATAATTATAAAATTATTAAAATACTTTGTGTACATTTCAGGAAGTTTAATATGTCGTATTTATTTATTATAAGTTACTTGGGGTTTTGACAAAAAAGTGGGCGCCGTAGGCGCCCTACAACCCCTAGTATATATATATTTACCCTCAATTATGGCTGACGCCTAACACTAAGGGACATCAGTGTGATTTTTTTTTAAAATTGAAAATATGGACTTAAAATCATAATCATTTTGGTTTTCAGATTAACATTAACCGAACAACGCACAAACCTTTGACGTCAGCATTTGTGTTGTAAACAGTGCTGACTGACTCAAAGAGTTATTTTTTGGTGCAGTAATTTGGTGCGCTGCTTTCTAAAATTAGTTTAAAAATCGTGTTGTGATTAGCACTGTAACAAATATATATATATATATATATTTATATATATATATATATATATATACTTTAAGTACATGTCAGAAATATTTCGGATTTATCATGCAAGGATAAGTTAGTTTTGGCTTTTGACCCAAAAATAAGTGGGCGCTGTAGGCGCCCTACAACCCCTATTATAAAATACTTTGTGTACATTTAAGGAAGTTTAGTATTACGTATTTATCAAACAAGGACAAGTTAGTTGTGCTTTTGAAAAAGGTGGGCGCCGCAGGCACCCTAAAAAAAGTGGGCGCCGCAGCACAACCTAGTTAAATAATAGGATGAAATTTACAAACACCCACCCCCCTTCCTCAAAATTGTTTTTTAGTTGTAATTGAAGCCATAACTTTAGCTATGACAATGCAATATTTTAAAACATTAAATAGCTTACTAAATCAACAGGTAAAATATAAAAGATATTAGAGACAAATAAATAAAAAATCAGCACCTCAAGTCAGATATTAGAGTCAACATTCGCCTAATTCAACTCTGTGGATTTCTTTTTTTCCCCGCTGCTTTTCTTTGCATTAGCCTTGGGTTGTTAATGAAGTTGTTGTTTTTTTTTGGTGATATTACTAAGTATGTTGGCTGTAAGTTTTCTGATGCATTACTGTCACAATTATAAGTTCCAACATTTCTTCAGACCTGCATAGCTCACACCAGTTGCCAAATATACGATACAGCTTGTCTGTTCGGTGTGTGAATTTTGTCCGATTTTGGAAAAGTAAAAGTCTCTTCTTTTACCTCTTGGGATGTTATTCACACAAAAAAACAACAACAACAACAACAACAACATGCAACATGCAAGCAACAACAACAACAACAACAACAACATGCAAGCAACAAGTAGCTCACTACAAACCAATAAATAATGTCTGCAATGTATCATTTGAGACATAGGAGGTGGGCAACGATGAGTGGCTTGGACTGTAGTCGTTAGTGATGTTAGCAAAGAAACGAAGATTTCGCTTTGATGTAGATGATGTCTGTTGAAGGCATGGGGTGGCATGATGTCTGTTGAAGGCATGGGGTGGCATGATGTCTGTTGAAGGCATGGGGTGGCATGATGTCTGTTGAAGGCATGGGGTGGCATGATGTCTGTTGAAGGCATGGGGTTGCATGATGTCTGTTGAAGGCATGGGGGTGGCCTGATGTCTGTTGGAGGCATGGGGTGGCATGATGTCTGTTGGAGGCATGTGGTGGCCTGATGTCTGTTGAAGGCATGGGGTGGCCTGGTTATCTTCTACCAGTAAAGTGGTTGTGACAAAGGATTGGATAACAGGTCACATCTCTTCAGTATTGCTGCTCTTGCTAAAGCATCTGTTGCTTTCTCTTCAGCGTTGACCATGGGGCAGTGTTCGTAGTAAATTCTTTAGCGCAGGCATGATGACACTAAACCAAAGTAAAGATAAATAATATTTTTAAAAGTTAATAAAAGAATGCAAAGCAAACAAGTAACAAAATTTTAAAACAAAAAAAGTTTTATTTATTTGATAAATTATGGATGGAAATTAACCAACAATAACTAGATCCTACTGATATCAAGACAAAGCATGAGAAGGTTTTTAACATGTATAGTATAATAAGTATATTGTAGCCTTACAATGTCAGATTATGACAGATGTGCTAGAAGAACATGTCGAACAGTCAGCAGCGGAGGGAGAAGTATAACCAACCTACGCTTCGCCGATGACATAGACGGCCTAGCTGGCAGCGAGGACGAACTAAAAGAATTCCTCGCAAAGCTAGAGAAAGCAGCAAAGGCGTACGGCATGGAAATCAATGCAGAAAAGACCAAGGTCATGGCAAATAGGAAATTCACAAGTGAGCTTCGGATAAACGGGCAAAAACTCGAAGAGGTCTGCACCTTCAAATATTTAGGTGCCATAATATCCGACGAAGGCTCAAAGCCAGAAATTCTTGCCAGAGTGGCCCAAACAATGGCAGCATTGAGTAAACTAAAGCACATCTGGGAAAGCAAGAAACTCTCCCTGAGATCAAATATCCGACTAATGTGCTCTCTGGCGATGTCAGTCTTCTTGTATGGTTGTGAGGCTTGGACGCTCACTGCAGACCTCCAAAGAAGAATCAATGCGCTAGAGATGAGATGTTTCAGAAATATATTGAACATCTCCTACAAAGCGCACATCACAAACGAAGCGGTCCGCAACACAATAAGTACCGTTATTGGCCCCTACGAGGACCTTCTCACCTTCATTAAGAAGAGGAAACTACGATGGTAAGGACACGTGACAAGAACTGGAGGTCTCGCAAAGACTATATTGCAAGGCACAGTCCAGGGGGGGGGGAAGAGGCAGACAAAAGAAGAGATGGGAGGACGATATCAAAGAGTGGACCGGCCTGTCATTCAGCGACTCTCAGAAGGCAGCGCGGGACCGGGACAAATGGCGTGTGTTAGTGAGCAGTTCACGATGGTGCCCCAGCGACCCAACGATGGTTTAAGGGATAGTTCAAGTTCAAGCCTTACAATTGTCATAAGCCCTATACTTTTGATTTCTTTCATTAATCTGACTAGTATATGAATCTATCACCGTCAGATAATCACATGAGCCTGGTCTGTGAACTATGATTACTATTACTATAATACTATGACTATGATTAGGCCTACGCCTACACAGCCTACAATACTTTGTGGCTCCTAATTTGTTTACCTATACAATTTTTATAATAATAGTGAACGTTTTAAAGTCATAATTAAATTAACTTTGATTTTAAATATAACCAGTGTAGTAGTATTGCGTTTTATTAATATCGCCAGCATTTGGATCGCCCCTGTGTGATAGAGCGATGCATCAAGTCACCAATTTGGATCGCCCCTGTGTGATAGAGCAATGCATCAAGTCACCACTAAATATAGTCCCTGTGTGGTAGAGCGATGCATCAAGTCACCACTAAATGCTTTGGGCCACTGCGGGACACCTGGGTGGGGAGGGACATTTAGTTATGGTACGCCGCTGATAGGTACACATGAACCAACATTCAGTTATGGTACGCCACTGATAGGTACACATGAACCAACATTTAGTTATGGTACGCCGCTGATAGGTACACATGAACCAACATTTAGTTATGGTACGCCGCTGATAGGTACACATGAACCAACATTTAGTTATGGTACGCCGCTGATAGGTACACATGAACCAACAAATAAACAAACACACAATGAGAGGATTCAACCGTTTCCCATGATGACCTCTCGGACACAAACTACTGTCTGACCGGGACACCTAATACAGACCGACGATTTCTTGCCATGTATGCTATGACGTCACGGCATGCCTTCGCCATATCCATCACTTTTTTGTTGTTGTTAGTTTTTCTCGTATTTTTTTAACATTGACGACGAACAAGTTATCGATGCTAGCAGGTGTGTTGGTGAAGACGGTATCAGTCAGCCATTGTCCCGGTCACGCCTGCAGACGTAGATGACCTGTGCCAACAGTTTGATCGTCTGCTTTTGGTAGAAAGTCTTTCAAAAAGACATTGAAAGAAACGTGTGTTTAAATCATCATGAAATAAATGGATTTTGTGTTACAGCACGTGGTCAATGTTTTGTTTATTTCTTTGTGTCAATGTTCTATTTCTTTGTGTCAATGTTCTATTTCTTTGTGTCAATGTTCTATTTCTTTGTGTCAATGTTCTATTTCTTTGTGTCAATGTTCTATTTCTTTGTGTCAATGTTCTATTTCTTTGTTTCAATGTTCTATTTCTTTTTTTTAATGTTCTATTTCTTTGTGTCAATGTTCTATTTCTTTGTGTCAATGTTCTATTTCTTTGTGTCAATGTTCTATTTCTTTGTGTCAATGTTCTATTTCTTTGTGTCAATGTTCTATTTCTTTGTGTCAATGTTCTATTTCTTTGTGTCAATGTTCTATTTCTTTGTGTCAATGTTCTATTTCTTTGTGTCAATGTTCTATTTCTTTGTGTCAATGTTCTATTTCTTTGTGTCAATGTTCTATTTCTTTGTGTCAATGTTCTATTTCTTTGTGTCAATGTTCTATTTCTTTGTGTCAATGTTCTATTTCTTTGTGTCAATGTTCAATTTCTTTGTGTCAATGTTCTATTTCTTTGTGTCAATGTTCTATTTCTTTGTGTCAATGTTCTATTTCTTTGTGTCAATGTTCTATTTCTTTGTGTCAATGTTCTATTTCTTTGTGTCAATATTCTATTTCTTTGTGTCAATGTTCTATTTCTTTGTGTCAATGTTCTATTTCTTTTTTTTAATGTTCTATTTCTTTGTGTCAATGTTCTATTTCTTTGTGTCAATGTTCTATTTCTTTGTGTCAATGTTCTATTTCTTTGTGTCAATGTTCTATTTCTTTGTGTCAATGTTCTATTTCTTTGTGTCAATGTTCTATTTCTTTTTTTTAATGTTCTGTCTATTTCGTTGTGTGAATGTTTTGACTATTTCTTTGTGTCAATGTTCTGTTTATTGCTTTGTGTCAATGTTCTGTCTATTTCTTTGTGTCAATATTTTTGACTATTTTGTGACAATGTTTTGTTAATGTATTTGTGTCAATGTTCTGTCTATTCTTCATTTCGTCAATGGTCTGTCTCGACGGGGTAAAGAATGTGGGATAAAGATGGTGGGATTCTTGGGTGGGATGTAGTGGTTATGGATGTAGTGGTTATAGATGTAGTGGTTATAGATGTAGTGGTTATGGATGTATTGGTTATAGATGTAGTGGTTATAGATGTAGTGGTTATAGATGTAGTGGTTATGGATGTAGTGGTTATAGATGTAGTGGTTATGGATGTAGTGGTTATAGATGTAGTGGTTATGGATGTAGTGGTTATAGATGTAGTGGTTATAGATGTAGTGGTTATAGATGTAGTGGTTATAGATGTAGTGGTTATAGATGTAGTGGTTATAGATGTAGTGGTTATGGATGTAGTGGTTATAGATGTAGTGGTTATGGATGTAGTGGTTATGGATGTAGTGGTTATGGATGTAGTGGTTATAGATGTAGTGGTTATAGATGTAGTGGTTATAGATGTAGTGGTTATAGATGTAGTGGTTATGGATGTAGTGGTTATAGATGTAGTGGTTATGGATGTAGTGGTTATGGATGTAGTGGTTATAGATACAGTGGTTAGAGATGTAATGGTTATAGATGTAGTGGTTATAGATGTAGTGGTTATAGATGTAGTGGTTATAGATGTAGTGGTTATAGATGTAGTGGTTATAGATGTAGTGGTTATAGATGTAGTGGTTATAGATGTAGTGGTTATGGATGTAGTTGTTATAGATGTAGTGGTTATAGATGTAGTGGTTATGGATGTATTGGTTATGTATGTAGTGGTTATGGATGTATCCACACAAAAATTCAAAGGGAAATGTCCAGTCACAAAATTGTGCTGACACATGCAGGTCATGACTCCAACATGGGTGACATATACTTCAGTACTTACACACCATCTACTTACACACAAAACAGCATCTACAATCTACGGAGCCGACACTATCTCAGTCATGTATACGCCTCTGTATGGCCATATTATCAAAGGTATCAATACTTTTCGCACGCCCCTCTTATTCAGCTCATTTCGCTCAAAGCCTGCGTCCCTCGAGGTAGGTTCAAATCTGTTCTTTGTTACCACAGGACTACTACCAAAGACAACACATACACATAGACATACACATAGACATAGACATACACATAGACGTCAACGCACGGAGTGCAAACATTCAATTAAACTCACACTTTTCTATATGGAGTTTTCAATAATTATGAAATTCTAAATTAATTATTGTCAAATTGAGAAAAAATTTGGAGATTTTTAAATTTTTTATTTAGAGGATATCAGGAGATAACGCTAATATTGTTGGAATCATTGTTCCCTTAAAGTTGTGCGGCCACACAGATATCTTAATGACACCGTGCAGCAGTTTAGAAATACCGATTAGCGAATGTTGATAGGGATGATATAAAATCTATTTTTGTGGGGTGTAAACTGTTGCATTAATGCCCGGATGTTTGCACACGAGTTTGTTATGTTTGCACACGAGTTTGTTATGTTTGCACACGAGTTTGTTATGTTTGCACACGAGTTTGTTATGTTTGCACACGAGTTTGTTATGTTTGCACACGAGTTTGTTATGTTTGCACACGAGTTTGTTATGTTTGCACACGAGTTTGTTATGTTTGCACACGAGTTTGTTATGTTTGCACACGAGTTTGTTATGTTTGCACACGAGTTTGTTATGTTTGCACACGAGTTTGTTATGTTTGCACACGAGTTTGTTATGTTTGCACACGAGTTTGTTATGTTTGCACACGAGTTTGTTATGTTTGCACACGAGTTTGTTATGTTTGCACACGAGTTTGTTATGTTTGCACACGAGTTTGTTATGTTTGCACACGAGTTTGTTATGTTTGCACACGAGTTTGTTATGTTTGCACACGAGTTTGTTATGTTTGCACACGAGTTTGTTATGTTTGCACACGAGTTTGTTATGTTTTTACACGAGTTTGTTATGTTTGTACACGAGTTTGTTATGTTACCCTTGGATCAACGACCCTTAGAGGGAAATTGGAAGAACTGAATTTTAACTGAATTACGGACTGTTGGAAAAACGGCAAACATACTGTAAAGGGATTTTTGACTTGACATACTCTTGGGGGCGGGTTGCCTCACTTTTAAAAAATGATATCTGGCATAAAATACAAAAATATTAAAATATACAAAAACTAAATATAAGAAATCTGCTGAAAAGTAATAAAATGTAAACATTACAGTTTAACCTTTGAACATCTAAAACAGTGTAAACTTTGGACTTTCAATTGTACTCCTTAACACGTCATTATTTTTTAAACAAACTCTCCACTTGCAATTTTCGAATATTTAGATGTTATTTATTTAATCCATATCATTAAATCTAACGAACAATACACTAAAACCATTGAAGAATGTATGCGTTAAGAAAGCGTCTGGTTTGTATAAAATAACTAAAACCATTGAAGAATGTATGCGTTAAGAAAGCGTCTGGTTTGTATAAAATAACTAAAACCATTGAAGAATGTATGCGTTAAGAAAGCGTCTGGTTTGTATAAAATAACTAAAACCATTGAAGAATGTATGCGTTAAGAAAGCGTCTGGTTTGTATAAAATAACTAAAACCATTGAAGAATGTATGCGTTAAGAAAGCATCTGGTTTGTATAAAATAACTAAAACCATTGAAGAATGTATGCGTTAAGAAAGCGTCTGGTTTGTATAAAATAACTAAAACCATTGAAGAATGTATGCGTTAAGAAAGCGTCTGGTTTGTATAAAATAACTAAAACCATTGAAGAATGTATGCGTTAAGAAAGCGTCTGGTTTGTATAAAATAACTAAAACCATTGAAGAATGTATGCGTTAAGAAAGCGTCTGGTTTGTATAAAATAACTAAAACCATTGAAGAATGTATGCGTTAAGAAAGCGTCTGGTTTGTATAAAATAACTAAAACCATTGAAGAATGTATGCGTTAAGAAAGCGTCTGGTTTGTATAAAATGACTAAAACCATTGAAGAATGTATGCGTTAAGAAAGCGTCTGGTTTGTATAAAATAACTAAAACCATTGAAGAATGTATGCGTTAAGAAAGCTTCTGGTTTGTATAAAATAACTAAAACCATTGAAGAATGTATGCGTTAAGAAAGCTTCTGGTTTGTATAAAATAACTAAAACCATTGAAGAATGTATGCGTTAAGAAAGCTTCTGGTTTGTATAAAATAACTAAAACCATTGAAGAATGTATGCGTTAAGAAAGCGTCTGGTTTGTATAAAATAACTAAAACCATTGAAGAATGTATGCGTTAAGAAAGCGTCTGGTTTGTATAAAATAACTAAAACCATTGAAGAATGTAAGCGTTAAGAAAGCGTCTGGTTTGTATAAAATAACTGAAACCATTGAAGAATGTATGCGTTAAGAAAGCGTCTGGTTTGTATAAAATAACTAAAACCATTGAAGAATGTATGCGTTAAGAAAGCTTCTGGTTTGTATAAAATAACTAAAACCATTGAAGAATGTATGCGTTAAGAAAGCTTCTGGTTTGTATAAAATAACTAAAACCATTGAAGAATGTATACGTTAAGAAAGCGTCTGGTTTGTATAAAATAACTAAAACCATTGAAGAATGTATGCTTTAAGAAAGCGTCTGGTTTGTATAAAATAACTAAAACCATTGAAGAATGTATGCGTTAAGAAAGCGTCTGGTTTGTATAAAATAACTAAAACCATTGAAGAATGTATGCGTTAAGAAAGCGTCTGGTTTGTATAAAATAACTAAAACCATTGAAGAATGTATGCGTTAAGAAAGCGTCTGGTTTGTATAAAATAACTAAAACCATTGAAGAATGTATGCGTTAAGAAAGCGTCTGGTTTGTATAAAATAACTAAAACCATTGAAGAATGTATGCGTTAAGAAAGCGTCTGGTTTGTATAAAATAACTAAAACCATTGAAGAATGTATGCGTTAAGAAAGCGTCTGGTTTGTATAAAATAACTAAAACCATTGAAGAATGTATGCGTTAAGAAAGCGTCTGGTTTGTATAAAATAACTAAAACCATTGAAGAATGTATGCGTTAAGAAAGCGTCTGGTTTGTATAAAATAAAGGAATTATAGAAGAATGCGTCCACNAAGGGAAATAATGTAATAAAATTTAAAAGTATAAGCTTCACTTGTTAAAAAAACTGATAAACAATTACGACCAATGCGAATGTTGCGTGTTATATATGTGCGGTGATATAGCTATTCGTGATTTTGTTTATCAGTTTTTAACATGTGAAGCTTTATACTTTTAATTTTATACATTTTATCACGACTTGTAAGTTAAGTGACCCGTATCATGATAATGATGACAATAGAGTTCTTCTATATGCGGCAACCGTCCATGATTCTCCACAATGCTTGTTGCGCACTGCTGTTCAAAATTTTTTTTTAGAGATGCATGATTTTATTTTAATTCATTCAATACACGTTCACTGACACAGATAACATACTATCGAAATTTCCAAAACTTCATTAAACTTAAGCGTGTCAAGGAAATATATGAAAGCAAGCAATATTATGTTTAGCTTAATTTCTTTGAAACCATCTAAATTTATGACAGTTTGTGAGTAAATACAGCTTATCTTGTAAACCCTTGGCTTTCTGCTAACCCTGCAAAGTCGTTGCTCCAGAAAACCGTCATACCACTAAGCCTATTAGGTGTCCTTTTAAATAAAGAGACATGCCCTGAATCCAACTACTTACATAAAGCTGACCTTGCAAAGCTGTTTGTTTTGCAATCTTAACACACAACTTACCTTATAAGGTCTTGGGTCCCAATGGGTTAGGACGCCGCCACCACCTCCGTGGCCTCTCTGGTTGTCGTGGTTGTCAAGAAAGTTTACAACCATGTCAGATGCCCACATTCCCCAGCCTGGGCCCCAGGTGCTCAAATATTTCATTGGATTCTGGCGTCTGTAGGAATGTAGTGTCAATTTATTTAAACGATGCCATACATTATTACATACTTATTTATGCTGTTTACATTTGTTATGTGTTATCATTGTCAAACTCTGCATAGTAACTGGTTTTAATTATCTAAAAAAAATTATTATGTCATCAAATTCAATGTAATATATTCAATTGTGTTTCACCTGAATACATTAGCCAGCTGAAGACCAAATTTAAAGTTAGTGACTCTTCCTGTGGCGAAGTACTCCTCTGCTTTGATTGCTTCACCTCCCTGGTCAATGACCTCCTGGTACACGAAAGGTCTGCCTCCCATTGAGACATCCTGCAAGCAAAGAAATTAATTATTTTTAAAGGGGATTCTTTAATACTGAAATGTAGCAAACAACTTTGAAATGTGCTACTTTGAAGTAACATTGATTGTGTCAACGTTGACCGTTTCAACACGGCCTGTGACTTACGCGGACTTTGTTGAAGACTCCCGCCATGTCCCCTGGCCACATGTGTTTGGCGGCGTCCACTCTGAAGCCGGCCACACCCAGGCTGACCAGGTGGTTCAGGTAGTCGGCTACTTTACCCCTGACGTAATCTTTGCCCATTCTGAGGTCAAGGAGACTCCCAAGACGACAATTTCTATTGGTTAAAAAATAGCGTTTATATTAAGGTAACGGAAAAATATGCTTCGTTACCATTATTTAAATAAACCTATCGTCTTAACTTAAGAATATGATACGTCATTTTGTTTGATTAGTCATGACTTAAATCATAGAAGATTGAACTCTTTTAATCAAAGAAGTAGTATGTTTTTTTTAAAATAATTTTTTAATGAAATTTTAAGCCTCATTTGCTTAGTGGCATGATCACCGAAGAATAGTTCACATCTTCACATAGCTTCTGTCTGTACGAAGCAAGAACATTAATAAAAAGTTAATTAGTCTAGTTTCAAAACCAGAATTTTCATATTTTTGTAAGGTTCACCTGACTTCCTCGGGATTGTTGTAGTCGTGAATGCTCATGTCACCGGAATGACATTCACTTCCGTCGTTCAAGTCTGTCGGACCGAATGGAACTCCGGGGAACTGAAGGTTGTCTGCGTCGAAGAACGAGCCGCCGGTGCCTTGACCAGAACCTCCAGCTCCGGTCATGTGATTGATGACTACATCCACGTAGATTCTTATAGTGAAGAATAATAAACATAAGATTTCGGGAGTTTAAGAATATAAAGGTCTCTTTTGACAAAGATACGTTTTTAAATGCATTATTTTTATTTCTATTTTTAAAACAATTGAACCTATGAATTAAATTTTCTGCTGTGAGCAGGTATCAAACATAGACTGGAAAACGAATAGAAAATATTTTTATGTATCATTTTGCAGGATATTAATTCGTCCTGTTTATAAGTAAGAAAACATACCTGACTCCGGCATTGTTACATTTCTGAACCATGTTACGGAACTCATCCTCGGAGCCGCTCCTGGTTTGGATTTTGTAGCTGACCGGCTGGTAACGCTCCCACCATGGACGGTTGGGGTTGGTGACTATTCTGTTTTCACTGGCTGGAGATGTCTGTGAAATAATAAATCATTAGTTTACCATAAATTTTTAAAAAAGGAATCTTAAAAAACTCAACAACAAAAAATGTGTCTGTAAAATATTTTGAATAAAAATGCAGAAAACATACTAAGATATAGACATGTTCCTAATATTCTTATATACCTGGAAGAAAATATAGAAAATTCTTGAGTAATCTAAAGAAGACGACGCAGCAGCTTTTAATACCAGGATAGTTCACTAACTAGAAATTACTGATAAAGTTTGCATCGTGTTGTGTAGTCCGTAAGCGAAGATCTATTTTATAGAACTCATCCGAACGGCACACAATTAGTTATTTGTATCTATTATAGACAAATCTGATAATAAAAACATATTTCTTTCTTTTTAGAAACAAGACGTTTATTACTATCTACAATAAACCGTACCTTCAGCTTATAAAGCTCACTTTTTTAAACGCTACTATTTATCGTTCGGCCAATGAATACACCTCTTTATTTCATTTTCTACTATAGACCTCACCTGCACGGCACAGAAGCCATAAGGTCCGAGGAATCTCTCACATTCGGCAGCGATGTCGTTCCATCTCCACTCAAAGAGATGGACCACACCGTCCCTCCCCGTTATACAGTGGGGATCTGTGTATGCAGCTAGCGCTAAATGACCGAAGATATGGACACGTTTTTACATCTCGTTCAAAATTAGGTGGTTTAGTTATTATTACCGATTATTGCATAAAGGCGTTAAAATCCAAATAAATGATGTAAAGCGAAGCTTTAAGTTAGATGTTAGATTTCTTTTTAGACTAGTTTGCGCAGCGGCGCCGTGTCGCCCCCTTTTTTAAAGCCCTTTTTCAAAAGCCCAACTAATTTGTCCTTGTATGATAAAAACGTAGTATTAAACTTTCTTAAATATACACAAAGTATTTTATAATAGTTTTTTTTTGTTGAGAAATACGAAATATTACTGAAATGTACATAAAGTATGTAGATCTATATAATTTGTTTACAGTGCTAATCACGACACGATTTTTAAAGTAATTTTAGAAAGCAGCGCACCAAATTACTGCACCTAAAAAATTACTCTTTGCGTCAGTCAGCACTGTTTACAACACAAATGCTGACGTCATAGGTTCATGCGTTGTTTGGTTAATGTTAATCTGGAAACCAAAATGTTTATGATTTTTTACACGCTTTTATTTAAGTCACAATGTTTGTATGTTGTATCCATCCACCCTTCCTTCCATCCTTCCTTCAAAACTTGAAACGTAAAATTATACCACTTCTGATGGTCCTAGAGATCTAAAAATTTTACCACAGATAGATCTTGGATGACAATGCATTGTATCAAAATTTCAGATCGATCGAATGTACCGTATTGAAATTATTGCAATTTTAGTTTTTAGTTTTTGTCTATATAAAATATTATCACTTGCGTCAATGAACCATGCCTCAATTCGCTCTAGAGGGATACAATTATTATAACCTTTAAAAAGTACTATCAACATCAAGTCTTGCTGGCCGAAATATGTCGAATGATCGATTTCCGACATGGGGGTACGAGGTTCAATTTTCAGTTAGGGGAAAATGTTTTTTTTTGGTATTATACATATTTAGTGCAATTTCTATATGTAAATAAAAGCGTGTCCTTTTTAAAAAAAGATTTTTTTTACATTTAACTTATTAAGTCTAAAATTTTCAATTTTACAACAAAAAAAAACAGAGTTATGTCCCTTAGCGTTAGGCAACAGTCATACATAACTGAGGGTAAATATATATATGATTATTGCATTATGGTGTTAAATCCAAATAAATGATGTAATCTTTACCTTAGATGTTAGATTTCTCTTCAGATGTTATGAAAGAAACGATTTTCATGAAATATAAGATTATTGCTGTTAAGACATTTAAACAAAAATCCCACCACTCCATGTCCAACTCATCTCTCACCATATATAATCGTTACCGATCGTTAAGCACTGCTATGTACAACACTTTAAACCACACAAAAATAAAACACAGCAAAAACAAAAGCGTGATGGATAGCATTTACAAAAATGTCAATAACAACACGAAATAGTAAAGTAAATTATCTCACGTATTTTTCTGCCCCCGAAGAGAGTTTAACATAAAATTTGCAAAATAAACATTTTTGTATAAGAATTTACGTACATATATCCGCAGTGTATTTTGTTGTGATTAAATCCTTAATTCACACTGTTAAAAGTTATATTATAGCGTAATTCATTATTTATATTATGAGTCTATGCTATAATATAACTTGTACAGGTGTGAATTCAATATTTATTTTATGAGTCTAATTAAAAAACAAACAAATTACCTGAAGCGAATAGCAGTGACAAAACAAGGGCAGGCAACATCTTAAGTATCGTCCTGCTCAAACAACTGGATATCCGCCCTGACTCAAAGACTTTTTACTGGACCGTCGAAAGTACAAGTTCTTGGTGCCTCTCAAATGTTGACTTACTTATAGCTTTATCAAGGTTTCTCTACAATCATTTAGGTCAAAGAATGTGTCTAGATCCCCACAACTTTGACGGCTGCTTACACGTTTGTTGGTCATTGAGTTGAGGACACAATCCCATGTGGTTGAGTTAAGGAGAACGTTCTGGAAATAGCCTGACAGGATGATGTTTGCAGTTTTTAAAGTCGCCGTTTCTCACCTCTGATCCAGCGGCGTAGCGTGGGTATGTGCCGCCCGGGGCAGAACCCAAGTTTCTCCCCCCCCCCATACGCGGGAAATTATGTTGAATCTATAAAGAAAAGGTAATTTTTATTAGAAAGAAAGAAATAAAAAGGGATATATATATATGTTATAATAGAAATAAATACATAAAGAGAAGCATTCATTACTTGAAAATAAATTAAGTTTTCTGAATTTCCTCATGGAGCAATCTTTATTGCAGAAATGTTGTTAGCCATATATCCGAAATAGCTATAGTAGAGTCAATATTGGTGTAATATTTATTGATCATTATTAAACTTTCATTAACTTAATTTTAGATAAGCTTCTCTGGCAGCTAAAAGTATTATTCGAAATAATGTAATTACATTTGGCAGTGAAACTACGAGCATAAATATCTGAATAAACTTGAATAAATCAAGTGGTTTTGAATTTGTTATACCAGAGGTAAATAGCTTTTGATTGAAAATGTCATGTTAGGTACATTGAATTTAAATACTTCAACTTGAAGGCGAAATTTCAAAGCTGGTGTACGAAAATCATATCTGTTTTTGGAATTCTGTAACTGTCAAAATCTCACATTAATTTCTACTGTATCCTCGCCTACAGCCTTCTTCTCAACTTTTCTCTACATAACGTGGCTTAACATCCGCCCTTAAAGCAAAAATGAGCTCTCTAGCTAGTTGACTGCAAGGTTAGATGAAAATGTTAAGGTCTTTACAATAAATTTTACCAGATGTCAAAGCTTCCTTTAAGTATTTTATTAGATTATATGTAAGTTGGCTCTGCAAATAATTTTAAGCACTACAATTTGTACATAATTTCGGGCATCATTGGCGTTTTAAAATATATATATTCCCTGATAGTAAATGCTTCCAAATGTCAATTTAAAAAAACAACTAAATTCATTATGGCCTGTAAAGTTTCTGCGTCTGTTCGTGTGTTTAGCTTTACATCTGCCTCACAAAACGAGAGAGAAAATTATTGGCGTTAATAATGTCAAACATTCTAACAATAACTTTTTGCCACTTTGTCTTGTTTTCTTTTATAACAAAGTTTTGTTGTTCTTTTTAGAATTCTATTCTTTTTTATCCGATTTCTCGTGCCTTCTATTCTTCTATTTAAAAAAACTCTGGTAATGTTGAGCTTTTGTTCATACGTACATTGATCTTATGGATTTAATGTAATGCTAATTGTTAATTCCTTTAGATAAGCAATTTTTTCATTATTTTTTTATGATGTAGCAGAATAATCAATTCAAATACTTAACATTTTTTCACAATAGCTTAAACGCGTTAAAGTCATTCTCATGGTACCCGTCTCATCTCTATTTCGGAGTGAGGTCCGTGTCTTATTTGGAGATGTTAATTTGTTGGACACTCTCAATCTTGCAATACTGTATGTAGGGGGCAATTTATTATTAAACCCCTTTTTTAACTTCACCGCCGTCTCTGTCGTCATCTCTCTCTGTCTTGGGCGGGCGGAAAAACAACATTCAGAAATGACAAATTTTCCGTAATCCGATTGCGCTGAAATTTGGCACATGGACCCGTCTCACCTAACAATGCATCGTATCAAAATTTCAGATCGATCGAACCTACGTAATTAAATTAATGCATTTTTAGTTTATCTCTATACGAGGTATGTAATTCAATTTCACAGTTTGTTATTGTTTTTTTTAAATCCCTTATATTAAATAACTGGCGTCTCTGTCTCTCTGTCTCTCTCTCGTTCTGTCGTCATCTCTCTCTGTCTTGGGCGTGCGGAAAAACAAAAGTAAAAAATGACTCACTTCCCGTGATCCGATCGAGCTGCAATTTGGCACACGGACCCGTCTCACCTAACAATGCATCGTATCAAAATTTCAGATCGATCGAACGTACCGTAATTAAATTTATGCATTTTTAGTTTATCCTTATATAACGTATGTAATTCAAATTCACTGTTTGTTATTGTTTTTTTTCACGGATTGTTCAGTCACGAAGTACCGGTGTGCTCTTGTTTACATTTTACGTGTTACGCTGAGCTCGGTCAAGCGATCGGTGACCAGACTTTTCCCCTATCCCACCCCCACCCCCAGGGCTACGAAGCAAATTTGAGTTAAGACAGATTCAGTCTGTAAATGTTTGTCGCGTTTGAAAATAATCAATACTGTTAGTTTTGTCTCATGTATAAGGGATTTATAGTCAAAAACTTTGTTTTTACGGGTTTGTTTTATTTTTCACGTGATTGTTCAGTCACGCGTTGACGTGACCCATCGAAGTACCGGCGTGCTTTTGTTTACATTTTACATGTCACGCTGAGCTCGGTCTAGAGATCGGTGACTAGACCTTTCAACTCTACCACGGTTATACAGCAGGAGTTAAGGCAGATACCAGACTGTAAATGTTTGTCACGTTTGAAGATGAATAATACTTTTAATTATGACTCATATATAAGGGATATATAGTCAAAAACTTTATTGTTACGGGTTTGTTTTATTTATATCAATTACGTCCATGAATATTGTTGAAATTGTATTGGTTGTTATTAGAATCCGGTACAGCGTTTACTAACAATGAGGAATTCGCCACCACAACAAATTTCCGCACGGGACATTCGATGGGCTCATAATTGAATTTGTTTAAGTACAGTATTTTCGCTTTTACAACAGGAGCATCTGTCAAATTTGAAGAATCAATTTAGTTACCAGCAGATAATTTCACGTTCTCATACTACTTACGATTTTCATTTCAGTAGTATAAGTATCAGGATAATTTATATCCAATATAGAGTTTGAAATTTTTGCATTAGAAATATGTACATATTTTAGGATAGTTCCTATCCTTTATTTCTTTATATCAATTTCTTCTTCTTCTTTTTTAAAAAAAAATTCCATTAAATTTTTTTTATTAGACGCTATTTAACAACGAGGAATTTGCTGCCCCTACCAAAGTGCCACCCGGGACATTCGCACCCCTTACACCCCTCTGGCTACGCCACTGCTCTGATAATTTTAAGTATCGATAATTACTGAAAGCAACGTTTCCACAAACAGGTGATCGCCGGAAACGATTGAAATTTTGTGTAATGTGGAAAATATATACAAAATGTCGTTTAAAAAACTATAGTTTAATTTCCTTCTTTGAACATTAAAAAAAAATTTATTGGCGGTTCTAAAAATGTTTTAACTAAAATATCAGAAGTCATTTGCATAGCTCAATGATACCTTTCTAGGCTCCCACTGTTGCCAGTATGAGCACCATTGAAGTCACACGAGAAACAGCAAGCGCAATGTTGGTCTGTGAATAACGAGCTTCAAGGGTTTAGGAAAAACAAATTTCGCTCCTCAAAAATGTTACGTGTTTCTTGTTTGTGCTGTAAAAAAGCGCAGGCTTTATCAGATTTTTAAACATTACATTTCGGGAGGTAAATGTGTTAATTAGCCTCGCATTTACAAAGCAGCTATCAAAATAAAACAGGCGTAGCCCAGAAAGACCTGCAGAAACTACGTGCACATAACCGATTCACACTCTCCTGCAATGAAAGATATCCAACCAACTGTACCCACATCGGAAACCAGACAATATAGTGTATTCCAGTGCTCTTATTTTTCATTACATTAGTTAGTGTAAAGTTATTTAAAGAGTAAAATTTTAATAACACAAGGCGTACTTAAATGGCATTCTAATTAACGTTAAATATAGACACAAGGGCGTGACACAAGAGATTATTTGACCAGGTAATTTATGTTTAACATTTTTTTTTATATTTGTATACAGATGTTTTGGGCACTGGTTGGGTAGGGAAGATTAAATAAAACATTATAAAAATTAACCCCGATACTAAGAACATGTGTGTGAATCTTTCACTATTTGAAAATTTCTATTTTCATTTTTGACGTCTTACTATCGTATTTATTTATTTAATTTTTAAAATGGGTGAGGATGTGTAGTAAGGGGAGTTAAAGACATGATTAACAGTGTGCAGGTATTAACATTGTAAGAGAGAGAGCAGCGATCCATAGTATGCATGTATCACTATTATTGCACGGCAGCTAGAAATTCCTAGTGTATACGTATTAGCATTATTGCAGGGCAGCTAGAAATTCCTAGTGTATACGTATTGTCATTATTGCACGGCAGCTTCCAAACCCTAATCTTTCTATCTACTAACCTCCTCGTCAGCTACTCTCTACTACAGGCACACGTATTCTCTCTTTTTCTAAGACACGAACTAATATATTTGAGAAAAGTCTTTCTGAGACTTATATATTAGATTCTTGCAATTTTAATTAAAAAAAATATTTATGTTATGGTCTATTTGGGAAAATAAAATTAAAAAAATTCGGTTTGGGGGATTTGAAAATGTTGAAAGATCATAAGATATGCTTTTCTTTTCCTTCTCTTTTTTTTCTAAAGTTCTTTGCTAAAATAACATCGATGGTTTGGTTTAACTCAGAAGATTCATTTCAATTTCATCTTTTGGGAACAAACGCAGCCAAATGCACTGACTGCCTTATTTGACTGGACTCTGAGAGTAAAGAATGACAACCCTACATTAATCAACGTGCCCTCGAACAATCTGACCTGGCAGAGAAAAAACATGGGATACTAACTCTTAAAAAGATTGTTGCGGGCTCTCTCGTGGTCAATTTGTTATTGTAATTATTATAATTTGGTAGGGAGGGGAGGGTGTAGAGCGTAGTGATACGTCGCTGGTGAGAAACGTCGGGTTCTACATGATTCAGCTGTACATCCCCAGTGCCCTGGTCGTGGTCATCTCATGAGTCTCCTTCTGTTTGGACGTGGGCTCGGTGCCCATGAGAGTGTCTCTAGGGGTTCTCACAGTGTTGACCATAACCAACGTGAAAACCATAGCCGTGTCTTCTCTGCCCAAGGTAAGACATTGTCTCCGCCGAAGGTAAGACATTGTCTCCGCCCAAGGTAAGACATTGTCTCCGCCCAAGGTAAGACATTGTCTCTGCCCAAGGTAAGACATTGTCTCTGCCCAAGGTAAGACATTGTCTCTGCCCAAGGTAAGACATTGTCTCTGCCCAAGGTAAGACATTGTCTCTGCCCAAGGTAAGACATTGTCTCTGCCCAAGGTAAGACATTGTCTCTGCCCAAGGTAAGACATTGTCTCTGCCCAAGGTAAGACATTGTCTCTGCCCAAGGTAAGACATTGTCTCTGCCCAAGGTAAGACATTGTCTCTGCCCAAGGTAAGACATTGTCTCTGCCCAAGGTAAGACATTGTCTCTGCCCAGTAAGACTTGTCTCAAGGTAAGACATTGTCTCTGCCCAAGGTAAGACATTGTCTCTGCCCAAGGTAAGACATTGTCTCTGCCCAAGGTAAGACATTGTCTCTGCCCAAGGTAAGACATTGTCTCTGCCCAAGGTAAGACATTGTCTCTGCCCAAGGTAAGACATTGTCTCTGCCCAAGGTAAGACATTGTCTCTGCCCAAGGTAAGACATTGTCTCTGCCCAAGGTAAGACATTGTCTCTGCCCAAGGTAAGACATTGTCTCTGCCCAAGGTAAGACATTGTCTCTGCCCAAGGTAAGACATTGTCTCTGCCCAAGGTAAGACATTGTCTCTGCCCAAGGTAAGACATTGTCTCTGCCCAAGGTAAGACATTGTCTCTGCCCAAGGTAAGACATTGTCTCTGCCCAAGGTAAGACATTGTCTCTACCAATGTTCCCTCTAAGGTTCGTGTGTTCGTGTGCAAAGTAAAAAAAATTCGTGTGCAAAGTTGCTCAGCATCAATTTTTGTTCCAATACTTTACAAAATTGTCTGCGCAGTTATTCAAAACTGCTGGGTTGCGTCGTTCAGATATCTACGTGGCCACGCAGCCGCTCAGCTTAAAGGGAACATTGGTCTCTGCCCACGGTAAGAACCGTCTCTACCCAAGGTAAGAATCGTCTCTGCCCAAGGTAAGAACCGTCTCTACCCAAGGTAAGAATCGTCTCTGCCCAAGGTAAGAACCGTCTCTGCCCAAGGTAAGAATTGTCTCTGCCCAAAATAAGAATCGTCTCTACCCAAGGTAAGAATCGTCTCTACCCAAGGTAAGAATCGTCTCTACCCAAGGTAAGAATTGTCTCTGCCCAAAATAAGAATCGTCTCTACCCAAGGTAAGAATCGTCTCTACCCAAGGTAAGAATCGTCTCTACCCAAGGTAAGAATTGTCTCTGCCCAAAATAAGAATCGTCTCTACCCAAGGTAAGAATCGTCTCTGCCCAAGGTAAGAACCGTCTCTACCCAAGGTAAGAATCGTCTCTGCCCAAGGTAAGAACCGTCTCTGCCCAAGGTAAGAATTGTCTCTGCCCAAAATAAGAATCGTCTCTACCCAAGGTAAGAATCGTCTCTACCCAAGGTAAGAATCGTCTCTACCCAAGGTAAGAATTGTCTCTGCCCAAAATAAGAATCGTCTCTACCCAAGGTAAGAACCGTCTCTACCCAAGGTAAGAATCGTCTCTGCCCAAGGTAAGAACCGTCTCTGCCCAAGGTAAGAATTGTCTCTGCCCAAAATAAGAATCGTCTCTACCCAAGGTAAGAATCGTCTCTACCCAAGGTAAGAATCGTCTCTACCCAAGGTAAGAATCGTCTCTACCCAAGGTAAGAATTGTCTCTGCCCAAAATAAGAATCGTCTCTACCCAAGGTAAGAATCGTCTCTACCCAAGATAAGAATCGTCTCTACCCAAGGTAAGAATCGTCTCTACCCAAGGTAAGAATCGTCTCTACCAAAGGTAAGAATTGTCTCTGCCCAAGGTGAGCCATTGTCTATGCCCTATGTGAGCCTTCATCTCTGCTAAGACATCGTCTGTGCTCCAGGTAAGAAGTCTCTTCCTAAGGTGAATCATCATATCTGCCCAAGTAAGACATTGTGTCCGCCCCAGGTACGAGTTGACTCTGATCAAGATAGTAGTAAGTCTTTATGCAAGATAAGACACTGTCTATACCCAAGCTATGAAAGTGTCTCTGCTCAAGATAAGAAGTAGTGCCTGCCTGTAGTGAGTCATTCTATCTGCCCAAAGTGAGCCAATGCTGTGTCAAAGCGGGGGAAAATGCTCTGCCTAAAGTATAAAATATTCTATTTTAAAAATAATGAATTGAAAAATTCATTTTAGTTAAATTGTTTTTATTTCCCTAAAATTTTTGTAAAAAATTATTTCAAATAGAAGAGGGATTATCTTGAGCAATTTATTTTCAACTCTCACAACCAATGCGAAATCATCATTTTAACTCAGTTGTCTCCCTTCAATCGCAGTTATCCTAGTCCTTTCTCTTAGTTCCCCTCGTTTATTTCCTCTCTCTCCCAATGCAATCTTCCTTAAACATACATTCATTTGTCTTCCTGTGACATTTTTTGTAAAGGGGGTATTATTTGTTTTTTAAAGGTTAGGATTTGTTTGCATCAATATAAAGTATTTAATTTTTTTTTAAAGTAAAAAACCAAGTTTTTGACTATAAATCCTTTATGTACGAGACAAAACTAAAAGAATGTTCATTATAATACGCAGCGCAAGACCATCCAAAAATATAAAATTGCAGTTGTGTCGTAAAACATGTTTAATATAATGGGCACCGATCAGGAATATGTTTATAAAAAGTGTTGGCAATAAAATACGCACCTTATTGCGCGACAGGAAGGTTGTTCAATAAAATACGCACCGCGACACTCTATCTAAAAAATTTAACATGATACATATAGATAATTAAAATAAACTAAAAAAATCAATAATTTAAATGCAGTAGATGCGATCGATCTGAAATTTTGTTACATCGTTTTTATCATCGGTACAAAACTGTCTGCAAAATTTCAGTTCGCTAGCTTACAAGGAAGTGGGTTAAAAATCGATCCAAAGTTTTTTCGACGAACAACCAGACACCACGAGTTATATATTGGATTTTTTAAAAATTACGATAAGAATCAGAACGAACAGGATAAGTCTTTTTTATTTTATTTATTTTTTAAATTGACAGTATCAGAACATTTTGGCTAGCTGAATTTTTCAGCACCAATAAAGGTTAACTCAGGAGTTCCACAAGGAACTTTGCTAGGTCCCTAACTCTTTTTAATTTATATAAATGATTTACCCTACAACGTCTCAACAGGAACAAAAGTTAGGTTATTTGCTGATGATTGTATAATCTATAGAACAATTAAATCAAAACAAGATAGCAAAAAATTTTACAGAAAAGACTTAGATGAATTGATCAAATGGGAAACTAACTGGAGTATGTCTTTCCACCCAGAAAAGTCTCAACTGTTAAGAGTAACAAAGCAAAAGAAACAAATAAATTCAAAATATTATATTCATGGAAAAGAACTGACCCAAACTAAAGATGCACAATATTTAGGTGTCTTAATAAATGAGAAACTATCATGGAATCCCCATGTCAATGAAGTTATTAAAAAATCAAACAAAACCTTAGGCTTTATAAAAAGAAACTTTAACAAATGTAATAGAGATATAAAACTAAAATGCTACCTCACTTTGGTGAGACCTGTTCTAGAATATGCATCTTCTGTATGGGACCCATCCACCAAAGAAAGCATTGATAAACTAGAACAATTCAAAAAAAGAGCTGCCAGATTCATTACTGGAGAATATTCAAAACTGACTAGAATAACACCATTAGTTAAATCATTAAACCTTGAAACACTAGAGGAAAGAAGAACCAAAAGCAAAGTAGTAATCATACATAAAGCAATTAATTCTAATTTAGAAATACAACACAAAGATAACTTAATACAACCCTCAGATAGACATAAGGATAAAAACATATTTCTTATTCCGTATGCAAGAACAAACATATACAAATTTTCGTTCTTCCCGTCCGGAATTCGGGCGTGGAATGGGTTGCCTGAAGAAACCAGGAAAACCAACACTTTATCAACATTTAAATCTCTAATAAAAATGCAGGACTAAACACAAACCATAGATAAGCGTAGGATGCAATAATCTTCTGTATAGAAGGAGCGTCTGTAAACAGATAAGATAAGATAAGACATTATCAGTCAGAAGAAGAAGAAAAAATGAATGAATACTTCATTAAAAAAAATCTCTAGCCAATGCCATTGCACCTTGATATTTGGAAAAGGAAAACAAGTAGTTTCACAGAAAAATGAAACAAAACAAATAAAACAGAATTAAGTAGGCAAGATTCTTTTTAACCACATAGAGTTTTACCACATACAGTTGTTAACTGTCTCAAGCAAAATGTATGTACTACAATGGGATAACTCATAACTCGAGCCAACATGATTGATAAGGTTTCCATGGTTGCCTTTCCTTTCGGTGTGGTTACGTTTGTCTCTATTTGCGTGCGCGTGTATGCCAGGTCTTGATGACGCGTAATGGTAAGAGGGGTGGTGGTGGTGTGGGCTCAGTGAGACAGTCGCAATTATAAGAGGGTCCTTAGTGACAGGTTGGGGTGTCTTTCTTTGCATGTGAGGCTGTCATTCATCACCCTAAGGGAGCAACTCTTCATTAAAAAGGACGTTGCCACGTCGCTATGAATGCATCGTACGTTATGATGGTCGGATTAAAATCCGATGAAGACAGTCACGCCTACATGGAGGGTAGGTCAAGCATCAAAATAGAGCAATTCACGGTGAGGGTTCACATGTCGAAACGCAGCGATCACGTATCACCGTGGAAGCCGTCACACTTTCCCAAATAAGGGTCACACACCATCACACGTCATAAAGAATGTGACACAAGTCAAAACGGATGGGTTCATCTTGAAAGCGTTCGTATCAATGAAAGTGGTAACACGTAGCGACCAGGGGTTCTCAATTAGTTGTAAGGTGGTTAGTTATAAGCGAAATGAATAGGATTCAAACTAACCGATGCGAAGCCACAAATTAAAATAAAAGTCCCCTTGTTCCCTCACTTTTTTTTTCAAAATTTTTCACAACGTGTATGATGAATAAGAATGAGGGATTTTAAAAAACATGAATTCTACCTTCTTAAATTTTTTGCTATACGTTAGTATGCCGTAATGATATGTTTAATTATTGAAAGCGTTTTCGTGTATTTGACAGTGCATTTAAAGAGCATTTGCTGAATTTGCTGCAAGATTATAAAAGCTAGAAAAATTTATAAAAATAAAACCTTATTTAAATAATGTTAGCTGTGTTACGCTATATATGACTAATTATTTTAAACTTTGTTGTAAGACTCGTTTTTTCTAGCGACAAAGCCATCGCCCTTTAGTTTACTGATTTAATGATGATGATGACCCCCTTTCCAGTCCATGACGGACTATGGGGCAAGTGATGTAGCGTTCGCAAGTTTTTAGCCACCACTAACGAGCAGGGGAATGTGTGGCCAGCAAAATGCCCCAGGGGCCTTGCCAGTACCCGGGCTCGAACCCGCGACTCGGGATCTGCCTCGGATCGATAGTCACTTAGACCATCGCGCCCCTGATTTAATACAGAACTTAATTAAATTATCTCTAAAATATCTTAAACGAGGCACTATTTTTTGCACACACAACCCACAGAGGAACATTGCAAGCACAGACGCAAATGACACAAATGTGCACAAATAAACATAAAAAGGCCGTCCATAAATGGCGTCACGCATCTATAGGTAGAGGGGTGTCACACATTTGTGACGATGTGTAACAAGTGGGCGTTTAAAAAAAAAGATAGAAATGTGACTCCACATCAAAAACGCGTAACTTTAAAATAAAAGTTCCACTTAAATATTTCATTGCTTACAAAATAATTAATGAGGCTTTACGTGGCTTACGCACGTTATGATAGTAGAGCGCAGCCTTAAACTAAATACATACTTAAATGACAAAAAAAGTGATTTGAAACGTGCTCATTTTCAGATAGAAAATACGCTACGGCTCTTTTAGGGGTTGTAAAGCTTTGTGACGTCACATTGGAAGGGGGGTCTAACTTTTTGTGACGACGTGTGATAAGGGAGTGTGGGGGTGAAAAATCTGTCAAAATCGCATGACGTCATTTATGGACGGCCCACAAACACATTAAATCTTAGTCGTACTACTAAGAGCCAAAAAGACAGGAAAAAAGATATTATATTTTGCAACACACAACTGTTGAAAATGAAATTAAAAACAAAAAAATATTGGCAAAATTGATTTTTTTTTGAGTGAAAGTTTTCTAAGTATGGAATACAAGTAAAATGGTGAACACATGAGTGATTCGTCGGATGCAATAATAAAGTGTTTAGAACCGTCTGGCGGGTGACCCAACTTTAGCACCTGTGGTAAAAAAAAAGAGCTTAGTGTTAGTGGTACAGCTGGTTGATTCAGGAAACGATTTGTATTTCATGCAAGGTGGTGGATGGATGGATTTGTACTTCGCGGGAATTTAGGATAAAGATGTGCGTTTTTAAGGGGGGTATAGGATAACGATGGATGCTGTTGTGGATGAAATTTTTGAATGGGGGTATGGATAAAAATAGAAAAATATGTGATGTGTGTCATACTGTCTCTGTAGAATGTAGATCAGTGGTTCCCAAAGTGGTCCTTACGGACCCCCGCGGGTCCCCTATACAATTCAGGGGGTTTGTGGAAAATTAAAATTGATTTAGGGGGGGGTCCCTGAACAACGTCAGGGGGTCCACTGAAGGTTTAGTATAAATCCTGCATTATGGTTTATTGTCCAGCCCAATTTTATATCCTGCATTACGGGTTATTGTACAGAAGTTGTTGACTGCCTATCAGTCTTCCTATTTGGTAGAGCATGAATTCAGTGCCGTTATGAACCTCGACATTAAAAAAAAACAGAAACCGACTCGAAATTGGTGCTCGTGGGGATTTGCGGTTGATACTCACAAATATTGAGTCGGTCATAAATACACTCATAAAATCTCATCACGTTCATCCAAGCTATTGATTGTTTTTTTTTAAAGTTATAATTTCAATAAATACTTCTTGATCAAAATGTTGCTTTTTGGGATTTGTAATTTTTGTACTATGCATTTGTGGAGGTTTTTTTGTCACCCCAGGGCTCCGTGGGGAAGTTTATACTATAAAAGGTGTCCATGGGTCAAAAAAGTTTGTGAACCACTGATGTAGATGAATGAACAGAACCATACATGATATCATTAAATTAAGGTTGACTACAGATCGGCTGTAGTAGAAATCGGTGGGTTTCCAAAATGGATATTTTTTTAAAAAAATTGATAGTTCAAGCTAACATATGGATAACCGACTTCCCAAACAGGTTAAAATTAATTATGTAAATTTTAAGCTCGTAAAAATTTTAGCACCAAGTTGTTAAATTGGTTAAGTTTTATGCTTCTGGTTTGACTCAATTTCTCGAATTTTTACAATTCGACTGTTAAAATGTAGAGCAAATTCTCATTGATGATTACCGGTAGATTATTGTCTGCATTGAAAGTAATTTTATGAGTTGAATTTCGGGGACACCTCAACGTAGTGGGCAGAGTGTGTATGACAAGCTTCAATACGAGCTAACATTGACCTTTTGGTGTGAGTTTTATTGCCGACATATTCTGTTTTTGTTACATTTTGATACCGGTGTTGTCTGTTGACACGATATGAGTTTGATACCAATACAATTTTAGAGCCCTGAAATGGTTTGACTTTTACTCAAGTGTGGGATGTTGGCGAGGCTTGAAATGTAATGAAATTTAGTGTCCCCTGTGAAACTGAACTAGTACAAAAAATACTTTACTGTAATTATGGTGTTTGAAGGATAGTACCTGTAGTTTATATTAACGCGTGAAGGTAGGATTTCATGATAGTATGTTATTTGCAGGATGTGATTTTAAGATGCTATGTTAGGATGTGACGGTATGATATGATGGTAGAATGTGATGGTAGGGGTGGTAGAATGTGATGGTAGGAAGTGATGGTAGGAAGTGATGGTAGGAAGTGATGGTGGATGTTATGGTAGGATGTGATGATTGGATGTGATCGTAGGATGCGATGAAAGGATATGATGGTAGGATGTGACCTTATCATGTGATGGTAGAATGTGATGATGGTAAAGTAAAGGATGCGTTAGAATCACGATATGATGAAGATCACGCAATGATACAACGACATTGATATAATGATGATGGTATGCAAGCAAATTTTGAGTAGTAAAGATCAAGTTTTCAAAATTCTGTACCAGAAATGACCCTAACTTACCAATATGGATGGCAAGGGCCGGGTCCTCACAGCTTGAGCACACCTGAATATGGGCTGTGCCGTCGCCATTGACCGTCACAGATTTACCTGTGCAGCTGCCGTTTTCATAGTTACCACTGATGACGTCACAGTAGGTGCCACCAGGAAGACCAGTCTGTGGTAAGAGAATGTCCATGAAATAATCAAGGGCGTCACTAGGGAATGCCGGGTGTGCGGACAGCACCGGGTGACACCATCACAAGGGGAAACATCAAAACTTAAAATCCTGTATTTTCTCGTTATTCGGGACTCTCGGACTCAGAGGAGGTTTATAGGGTAAGTCGTGAGGGGGTGACACCATGATAAAAAAAATGCACTCGGTGACACCAACCCTAGTGACGCCACTGGAAATCGTTATTCTTTTTAAGACTTAGCATTTGATTTCTCGAGAGGAATTAATTTGGCGTACATTTTGAAAGTTTACAGAATCATTCATCAGCTAAATAGAAGGGTAAGATGTCAGTGCCATGTGATTACCTGCAGATTTTGATTAATGTCGAATCCTTCAAGGTTGAGGGCAATGAAAGCTTTGTTGCCCCTGGAGAAGGCGATCTGATAGTCTGCCCCTGACCACCAGTTGTTGACGCCAGTGCCGGATGCGACGTTACGGAAGGCCACCATGTTGTAGATTTGGCGCCATCTGTAGAGGTTAAAAGGTTGTTGCACAATACGTAAAACAAAACATAGATAGACACGTACCAAATTGAAATTACATATGTATTATATATATATATATATATAAATAAATAAATATATATATATATATATATATATATGTATATATATGTGTGTGTGTGTGTGTGTGTGTGTGTGTGTGTGTGTGTGTGTGTGTGTGTGTGTGTGTGTGTGTGTGTGTGTGTGTGTGATTTAAAAAAAAATGCAATTTCAAGGGAGAGGAAAGAGATTTTGAATAGAGTTAAGGGAATCCACAATATAAAAGCCCAGGTCACTCATCCTGTATCGTTAAGGGACATAATCAGCATATTGTTTAAATTGAAGATATAGAAGTAAAATCATAATCATTTTGGTTTCGAGACTAAAAGGGCGTGTTGTGTTTCTCACAGTAAAATATTATAGGACGTCATTGCTTAAGCTTAAATTTTAATTTTGGAAAAGGGAACGATGTAAAAAGAGCCGATAATAGTTTGGTGGACGTTAACGCTAATGGACATAATCAGCATATTCTTGATATTTACGCTGATTATGACCCTTAATAATTTGGCTGACTTTCAGCATGTGCAGAATTTTTATGGCAGACGGACACACTGATTTGAACGCACGCAATAACATTCACGTAAGATACTTGGGCTCCCCAGAACAACCTAGTTTGGCTAACAATAATTTTTATTATTTATTTTTAATGGCTAAATAAGAACAATGTATTAACTATACCAAAATATTTCAGCTGTTCATCTGGGGAAACTGTTTGTTTTTTCGCACAAATACATAAGTATTTAAATGAGTAATTGTGGCGTTAGTGATAAACCAAGCGAAGAAGGTTTCTAAGATTGATTTTTGTTTTGATCGAACTTCAAGTAAATAACAATGTTTCATAATTCATTACCATTTTGACGTTTTTTGTTAAAAGTGTACCAGAACTTTCTTAAACTTAACCGACAGAAAATATTAGTGATACAACGCTGTAAAATATCAGACTTGTTTTTCAGTGTCTCACCTGTGCTCACAGCTCCATCCACCTGTACAAACCAGGCCGTTAAGGCCAACACTGGCGGTGCTCATGTCGCCGTTGTGTGGGGGACCCTCGTAGTTGTTGGCCCTGTTGTACTCGTAGCTGCTCATGATTCGTGGGAATCCGTACGGATGAGCGAGCATGAATGCAGTGGCCAGCTAAAGGTCAGTGGAAAAACAAAATCATAAGTAATCAAGTCTACGGGTCAAGGGCGCAAGTCAAGAAGGAATGTCAAGGGCATGCATTTAAGGAAAAAAGTGCTGGACAATCTGTTAATTAGGCAATCCATTAGAAATGCGATTTATTCCACTAGTAGGGCCGACATAAAGATTTTTTTCACCCGGTTAAAATAGCAGCAGTCACATACTTAAGATTGTTTCGTTACAGCGACAGAGAAAAGGGGAGATAACGAGACCAATTAATTCACAGAGCGGAGACACGCCAATGTTAAGGGAACAACTCCAATACACCGAAGAGGCAAAAAGATTGTTCGAGTTGAAGTGTAGTTAAAAAAGTGTAGCTAAAAGCCATTTGCGCAAAGTTGATGAATTCATTAGAAATCGACCAATGTTCATATTACACTGCAGTATGCACTCTGGTTATTCGTATATTTACGAAGTCATCTTCAATTTGTCAGTCGATTACAACTTTAACTCTTATATTTATACACTTATTTATGGCTTGTAAGTTAAATGACCAGATTCATCTCAGAAGCCATCTTTCATTTCACATTCGAAATTTCCAAAAACTTCTTTAAACTTTAGAGTCTCAAGAAAATATATCCTGAAAGCGAATATTATTTTTGGCTTAAATTTGAGGATACTCTTCGTGACCATTTAAAATATGTGACTGCTGTAAGTCAATGCAACTCATCTTGTAAGGTCTTGGCTTCCTGCATATCATGTTTTCACTCTCATTACTGGCAATATTGACCTTGTAAATTTTTGGCTCCCATAAATGAAACACTACTGATGTTCTGAGCTCTTGGCTCCCATTACCCACCTCACTGGCTCTTACATTCCATCATTAACACACACAACTGACCTTGTAAGGTCTGGGCTCCCAATGGGTGAGGACGCCGCCACCGCCTCCGTGACCTCTCTGGTTGTCATGGTTGTCAATAAAGTTTACAACCATGTCAGTGGCCCACATTCCCCAGGATGCACCCCACGTGCTCAAGTATTTCATTGGATTCTGGCGTCTGTAGAAACGGGTTTCAATTTTGTTTAAAGTGTTATACATTATTACGGTAACCAGACAAAACGACAAGCGACACAACGACTAGGTGACAAAACGACAAGTTCACAAAAATAGTGCAAAATAGAACAACGAAAAAAAAGGCAGTGATTTTGACTGAAGAGTGTTTTAGTTTTGGCCGCAGAGCTATTGAGTCGTACACCCTTAATCTATGTTCAAAATGACCTAGTCGTGGGGACTTCCTCGGGGGGGGGGTTTCTACAGTAATCTACGTTGTTTCTATGAGACCTTGTAGTTTCGTCACCTTGTCGTTTTGTCATGGAACCCACTATTACATACTGTTTACATGGGTTATGTGTCGTCATTGTCACACTCTGCGTTATCACTGGTTTTGATTTTCTAAAAAGAATAATCCAGTCATCAAATTCATTGCAACCTCTTCCATTGATTCTTACCTGAATACGTTAGCCAGCTGAAGACCAAACTTAAAGTTGGTGACTCTTCCTGTGGTGAAGTATTCCTCTGATTTGATTGGTTCACCTCCCTGGTCAATGACCTCTTGGTACACGAAAGGTCTGCCTCCCATGGATACATCCTGTCATCGAATATATACATCTAATTAAAATTACACTTAATTATTTCAAAATTAATTGCTATTAGTTTTTTTTTCAATTAAATATTGGAAATCTATTAGTTAAACATCCAAATATTCTATTAGACCGATTTGATTTATTTGTACGGTGAATCCATTCGATGCTGTGTCCACAGATCATCGTTAATTCTAAAGTTGAGACTTAATCAAGACATGCAAGCATTTACAATTTTATCATCCAAATTATTTTGAAAAAGCTATCGTTACTTCTATTTGTCTGCTAAAAATTATTTGTTAACGAACATTTTTGGTTCAAAATTATCTTCATGTAGCATAAATGTTTTCAGTGTTAGAAACGACAACCCTATATTTGTAATATATCCTACCATTCCATCATACTATGACAACCCTATATTTGTAATATATCATACCATTCCATCAAACTATGACAACCCTATATTTGTAATATATCCTACCATTCCATCAAACTATGACAACCCTTTATTTGTAATATATCCTAACATTCCATCAAACTATGACAACCCTATATTTGTAATATATCCTACCATTCCATCAAACTATGACAACCCTATATTTGTAATATATCCTACCATTCCATCAAACTATGACAACCCTATATTTGTAATATATCCCACCATTCCATCAAACTATGACAACCCTATATTTGTAATATATCCTACCATTCCATCAAACTATGACAACCCTATATTTGTAATATATCATACCATTCCAACAAACTATGACAACCCTATATTTGTAATATATCCTACCACTCCATCAAACTATGACAACCCTATATTTGTAATATATCCTACCATTCCATCAAATTATGACAACCCTATATTTGTAATATATCCTACCATTCCATCAAACTATTACAACCCTATATTTGTAATATATCCTACCATTCCAACAAACTTCATCTGAGCTTTCCTCGATTTGTTAAAGTTTACTTCGATTGATCTTATTTGATTTAACAACCTTGGTTGATTATGTATACACATTTTTATAAAATAAAACTTTCTCTGATGCATTCATGATTCCCATAGCGTCCTAAGATATGGTTACGACAAATAATGCATTGAATAGACAAGGATCAAGACCAACATGTGTTTTATCAACATGAAACGTGTCAATATGGACTGTGTCAACATGAACTGTATCAACAGGGACTGTTTCAACACGAGCCGTGTCAACATGGACTGTGTCAACATGAACCATGTCAAAATGAATTGTGCCCGCATGAACCATGTCAACAATGACCGTTTCAACATGGACTGTGTCAACATGAACCATGTCAAAATGAACTGTGTCCGCATGAACCATGCCAACAATGACCGTTTCAACATGGACTGTGTCAACATGAACCATGTCAAAATGAACTGTGTCCGCAAGAACCATGTCAACAATGACCGTTTCAACATGGACTGCGACTTACGCGGACTTTGTTGAAGACTCCCACAATGTCCCCTGGCCACATGTGTTTGGCGGCGTCCACTCTGAAGCCGGCCACACCCAGGCTGATCAGGTGGTTCAGGTAATCGGCTACTTTACCCCTGACGTAATCTTTTCCCATTCTGAGGTCAAGGAGACCAACTAGACGACAATTTCTATTGGATTTTAAAAAAAAATATATATATTATTTTATTGGTTAAAAAACATTATGTTTAGTCATCGTTACGTAAAGAAATGTTATGTCTTTAAGTTCAAGAATACGTTATATCTTTTCATTTGTTATGTCTTCAAATTGATTCATAGAAGAAGAAGCCCTTATTATTTTAGAATGACCTAAAAGAAGTAAAGTTTTTAAAAAAATATTTTTATGAAAACGTGATGCTCAATTTCTTATTTGCATGAACACAGAAGAATTTTTAAGAACTTCCCAAACGCTGTTGTCTAAATGAAGCCACACAATTAATACATTAAAAAGAAATTAAAAAGGTAAATCTAGTTTCGAAAGATGGCTTTGAAAATTTTTGTAAGATTTACCTCACTTCCTCGATATTGTTGTAGTTGTGAATGTTCAGGTCACCGGAATGACATTCACTTCCGTCGTTGAAGTCTGACGGACCGAATGGAACTCCGGGGAACTGAAGGCCGTCTGCGTCCCAGGACGAGCCACCAGTACCTTGACCGCGACCTCCAGCTCCGGTCATGTGATTGATGACCACATCCACGTAGATTCTAATAATGAAGAGATGTGAAAGGGGTTTCGTAATTTAAGCATATAAAGCTCTCATTTGAAAAAAAAAGTTTTTTGATGTTTTTTTGATGTGTTATTGTTATTTAATCTTTTTTTTTAAACAATTGACTTGAAAATTTCCTTTTCTTCTGTCAGTTGTTGTCCGGCACAGATCTGAAAAAAAAATAACAAACATATTTTAATAAGTTCGCCAGCTATTATTGCGTCCTGTTTATAGGTAAGGAAACATACCTGACTCCGGCATTGTTACATTTCTGAACCATGTTACGGAACTCATCCTCGGAGCCGCTCCTGGTTTGGATTTTGTAGCTGACCGGCTGGTAACGCTCCCACCATGGACGGTTGGGGTCAGTGACGATTTTGTTTTCATTGGCTGGAGATGTCTGTGAAATAAACGTCCAGTAGTTTAAATATGTTTTTAAAGTAAAAATGCATGTCTGTATTTTTTGTTTTTAATGCAAAAAAAATACAATAAGATATAGACATTTTCCAAATATTCTTACATTGCTGGCAGAATTTCTTATAAAATTCTGGTGTAAGCTAAAAGGGGACGACACGCAGCAGCATTCACTCGCAGGATATTTCATTATGAATAACTGGTTAAATTTACATTCTATTGTGTTGTCCGTAACTACCAAGATCCTACTGACTCCTAAAGCCAATCACTAGCGGAGAAAAATTAAATCTCATCTACATATTGAACAAATTTACGCGGATGTTCAAAACGAGTTATTTTTGGTTCAGTATTTTTTCAAAGACTTCATTTTAGCGGTGCGTGTTGGGATTTATAGTCAAAAACTTTGTTCTTATGGTTATTTATTATAACTGTAATGTATAGTATTTTTGACGTGATACACATGTATGGCCGGTCAATACGGCGGGTCTCTCGACAAACGGCAATGGTGTTGAGGTGGGGTCTCTTGACAGACCACGTTGTGTGGGGGGGGAGGGGGGAGGTAGGGTCTCTGGACAAAGCCTCTGTTTGAAACGACGACTGGTGCCGCTTCATTTTTATTTTGGAGTCAGTTGATGTGGATGTTGTGCTATCCTACCATGAACTTCACAGGTCACCCTACACTTATTCCTGTCCTTGGATGGACTTTGTTGCTAGTCTACAATAAACCGTACCTTCCACGTAAAAAAAACCTCCATTTTTTAAAGCTTTTGTTTATCGTATGTTCAATGAATAAAACTTAGTATTTTCCTTCCTACTGTAGATCTCACCTGCACGGCACAGAAGCCATAAGGACCGAGGAATCTCTCACATTCGGCAGCGATGTCGTTCCATTTCCACTCGAAGAGATGGACCACACCGTCCCTACCCCCTGTACAGTGGGGATCTGTGTAGGCAGCTAACGCTAAACGAAGGAAGTGAGTGACAGTTCAGATAGACTTTCCCACATCTTGTTCAAAATGAGATGGTTTATTCTGATACAGATTATTAAACGGTGATATTAAAATAAAAGAAATTGATGTAATGCTTAGTTTAGATGTTAGAAATTTTTTAGATATTTGGAAAGGATCGCTTTTACTGAAATATCAGTTTGTTGCGTGTAAGACTTTTAAACAAAAATATTCCCCCACTCCATGTTCCCCTCCCCACATATAAACTCGATGGTTCAAAATAATGAAGATTTTGAAGCGTAAAAGTTGTATTTGATACCTTGTTATCTGCATCATTTCCGTATAAAAAATATTTACATGTAATAATATTTTTTGAAGATAATGAGATAAACTGGAGCGAATATAAAAAAAAATTACTTTTTTTCAAAGTTGGAATGCCAATAAAATATAATTTAAAACAATAACCATAAGATAAAAATATTTTTAAAAATTTATTTTAGTTTTTTATCAATAGATAAAAAAATCGTGACGTAAATTTATTTTAAAAAAATACAATTTAAAAAAGAGAAACAATACATTTGTAAGTTAAGCTGCTTTTTCAAGAAGGTGAAAGAAGTGCATCTATTCAACACCTGTGTCCGTTTCCAACCACAGATAAGAGTCGGCGTGGTCAAATTTGAGTTCACTAACAGAGTCTAAAGATAAGATTGCATTTCCAAAGAAACGTTGTCAGAGACAAAACTTTAAGTTATCCAAGGTCGTGTCCGAAATTATTTCTCCAGTTACTGCTACAAAATTGATGAGTTTCATAGAAGGAGAAGATGATGGTCGTGTTCAATGTCTATTTTAAGGGATAGAAAGGGAGCATTTTCTCCCTTTCTTTACTCTACACGCAGATGCAAATTTATGATTACTTAATTCATATTGAATACTGAAAATGTTTGTATTTTTTTTCTCTCAAAATATTTATTTATCAAAGCACAAGACGGAAATCTTGTATCCAACTCGGAGCTAAAAACATATTTTTTGAAGTTTTTATGTGTTTTACTTCAAAATGGTAGAGAGAAAAAACTCAAATTTTCTTTCTCATGAAATCAGTACAAAGACAACGGAGTAGGGGAAGGGAGGCCTATCGAAGTTCTACATCGGTTTCACTTTCCAATAATTTTCTGTTCATGCACAATGTGCAAATTATTATCAGAACATGACGCCAAAATTGAGGTTTTTGTGACGTCCCTTTATGCTAACTAAATAACTTAACATTTTAATATTGTTTTAAAAATTATAATGAGGAAGTTTGGGGGTGGGGGGGGGTTGGGAGACGGCACCAAATACAACCAATTTTTAGACAAGTTTTATATCTAGATCATATGTTTAACCATCGTAAGTAATTAATTCAACTTATTCTATATATTATTAATTAACATAGATTTAATTGCATGAAACTAAAGTGACAAAAAAGAGATATATAAAAATACTTAATTAACAGCTAATCAATGTTTAATGTTGCACTGTGAGGCATGAATAAAAAGCCTGATTAATAACATACACGAAATTATAATTTAAAAGGCGAAATATTACAGTTATTTAACTCACCTATTTTTCTCCCCGTATAAAAAGGGTTAGATATAATTCTTAAAATTCTCAATTTTATATAAGAAATATATTATATTACAAAGTGATTTAATTTAAACTGCTTAAATTTCTCTTATGACATGGGCACATGATATAAAATTGAATGTAAAAAAAAATTTTTAAAAAAATTACCTGAAGCGAATAGCAGTGACACAGCAAGGGCAGACAACATCTTTGGTATCGTCTGCTCAATCAACTGGCTATCAGGCCTGACTCAAAGACTTTCTCCTGGACCGTCGAAAGTCGACGAGTTCTTGGTTCATCTCGAACGTTGACCTATTTATAGCTTTGTCAAGGTTTCTCTGCAATCATTTGGGTCAAAGAATGTGTTTAGATCGCATCAACTTTGAGAGCTGTTTACGCCTCTTTGAATTGAGGACACAATTTCATGTGGTTGAGTTAAGGAGAACGTTCTCAAAGTACCCCTTCGGGATGATCTTTGCAGTTTTGAAGAGTCTCTGTTTCTCACCTCATCATTGAAAGTTCAGTTATTTTCTGAACGTTTCCACCGACCGGTGACAGTCGGAAAAGCTTAAACTTATGCTTAATGTTAGATAAAGCTGGGAAATATAAACAATATCGCCCCAAGCTTTAGACTAAATATCTTGTTTGAGTATATTAAAATATTTTAGCGGTTCTCAAAATTGTGATGGAACTGAGGTTAGTCACCCCCGATGAAGCAGATAGCAGTTATCAAAATGTCGAAGCCGTTTTTCAATTACTGACATTGTTCAACTTTCGTAGGCCGCCAGCTCACAAATTGTGGACCGTGTGAACATCAAGGCACAGGGGGTTCCATAATGTTAAATTACAATGTTTATTTAACACACCATAAAATTTTTCAAAAAATGAATGTTCAAAAACTTTTTCTTAACCACCTACCTCCTTTCATTCCATTCTAGCATTTAAATTAAATGTTGAGTAAATTAAACTTTTGAACGATTCAACTATAAAAGAGCATAAATAAAATAGTAATGTACCCGGTAGTTATTTTAAATATCTTATATAAATGAAGAAGCTTTAATTCTATAATGTGTCATTTATCGTTACAATTCGGGTAGGAGGAACTGCCGAAAAGGTTAGATTTAGGGCGGTAATGTTAGAACCTTTTAGAGATGTTGAGACTCTATGTGTTTTGAGAGTGGATGAATATATAACGAAATTGATCTAACATGTGTGGGGTGAAAAGGCATAGATCCAAGCGTTCAGTGCCCGAAACAGTACAGTTGGTTTCGATATGTGTTTTTGGGATGTAGAATTCTGAAATGGACGTGAGGGTAAGTCGCAGGCGTGATATAAATTCAAAAACATCAATTTATAATTCTGACATTGGTCTAAATAACTTGCACGAGGATCAACCTATAGGCATTCGTCTTACATCCGAATATTAACCTTTTGTCATCAAGGTCATGCCCGAGTATTACCTCTCGGATATCAATTGCATGTCTTCTGATTCGTGTATCTAAAGAAAACACAAAGTTATCTGGAAGTTCTTTCTATAAAAGTCGGTTTAAAGTGGTTTAAAGTTGGTCTGGAATCTGAACAAGTCAGGTCTTATCTCATGTTCAACAAACGAGACTTGGACAGTGTTCGAAATACGTCATGAGCGACAAAAATCTTGCAGAAAACAACAATACATTGTCAGTTTTTAGTTGGACCAGTGCACTCTCTTATCTAAACTTTGTTTTAAACGTTATTTATATTTCTATTCTATCTTTTTCAGCAGGAATAATACAATTTTAAAAATTCCACTTTTTAATGGTATGTTTTTAACCAGATAATGTGTTCTTTTAGTGTCTAACTGATTTAAACTATAAAATATTTAGATATATGAAATCACGTATTACCGCAAGAATGCAAGTCGAATGCAAAATTATAAATAGTATTCGTTCGTTGTTATTCAAACTGACACTGTGCTGACTTTGTGAATTCATTCACTAAAATTTTGAATTTACATGAATAGCTACTTCAGGATGGGCGAGAAAACGTTTGTCAAAACAACAATTTATTGTTGTTGGTACAAAGGTATATTTACTAAATCAATGTGCAAACACTCGGCCTTCAATATATTTTTCATCATACACACACACCCACACACAAACACACACACATACACACACACACACACACACAAAAGACAGTTCGATGTATGTATGTATAAAATGTTAGCGAGATAAGGATCCTCGTATTTTGACAACATTATATAGAACTGGTGACCTTAGCTCTTGGACTTGGTTTTGTCTGTTAGTATGAGGTGAATTCCATGCCAAGAAAAGTTTCTGGTGTGCATTCGTTAGTGTTGAAAGAAGGATGTGAATAACTGAAATGGTTTATCTGTACATCACATCACCCTTTGTTAATAAATACTCCATATAATTTTAAACAGAATTCTTTTCTGGAGTTAAATTTTACACACTTAACGGGATTTTCAGCACTTATGTACCGGAATTTTAGTGTAAACCTTTCTTGGGATTGTAATTTACTACTTTACCGGGAATTTATTGCAATTCCTACTTTTATATTTTCTGGGATTTCACCGTTCACATTTACCCAGAATTAGCTGCACTTAGTGTCTAGGAAGCTATTCTACTAAAAAAAATTCAAATATGATAAAAACTTTTTAGTCTCCGCTAGATGAATGAGAATCCTAAAATGTCATTTGAAGCATTACCGTTTATCTCCTAATGCATTATGCTGTTTTAAAATTATAATTTGGCGTTAAAACAAATTTCGAACGATATTTAAAAAAAAATATCTTGCCAATAAACTATAAAATATCTTCGGGGTTGTCGAGTATGGCTGAAACGCCTCCCCCCTCCCCCACGCCCCATTGAGAATAAAAGCAAACAACAACGATAAATTTTAAGGCAACTAAAATAAGTCCAAATGTAAATATATATGAAGTTTACCTGCCGTCATCCAAAGAAACTGGTGATGATACGGATAAAACAAACGTTCATGTGAACAATCGTGGGGACATTCATACCAAATATTCACATTTATAAATTAGTACAAAGGGAAAACAATATTTTTTTTAAAAAAGAAAGAATCACTCACTAGTTTTATTTGTCGAAATCGTAACCAAAATTTAAGAGGAAACAATTGTGGTTTTACATTATACAAAAAGAGCTCGTTTTTTTTTGAACCAGCTA
Source organism: Ampullaceana balthica (assembly GCA_944989445.1). Taxonomy (NCBI): domain Eukaryota; kingdom Metazoa; phylum Mollusca; class Gastropoda; family Lymnaeidae; genus Ampullaceana; species Ampullaceana balthica. The sequence goes on along the minus strand of CALYLW010000300.1, from coordinate 212,063 downwards.
TTTAAAAAAAAATTAATGACAATTTATGACAGGAAAAAATAAATAATGATATTTCTTTCGGTAATGTTAAATGTTAATGAATTCTTTAACTTTTTGACTTCTTTGGCAGATGTTCCCTTACGGAGTCTCTGTCCCTTTGGTGCACGGATCATCCTCATTGTCGTAGTAAGGAGACGGGGTTCTGCAGAGGAGTGATGCAAACATGACAATTAAATTGAACATCACAGTAGAAATGACAGCAACTAAATAATTATGAAATGTAATGTGTCCAACATGTCAACTGACTTCTTAAGCGTTCTTTTGAATACAGTTGTTTCCCTTTCATTCTAATCATTTTCAGTTTATTTTATTTTTTTCTTTAAAAAAATAATAATTAATAAATAAAATAAACAACAAACAAAGAAATGCGTTTGCTCTGAAGGGAAGAAAAAAGAAAGAAAGAAATTTCATCCACCCTGGACGACTGAAAGTTTTCGGGATCTAAAATGAAATTTTGGGGAATTCATGGCATATTGTTTTTGTATCTTCGGCATCCTTCCGTCTCGTGAGACAATGGCACATCGCATTTGTGTTGTACTTTCTCGTGTGTCTGAGTAGTCATATCATTTGTATTCGTATATGATGTATATAAAGTAGGGCTGTTATCGATTAATTTAAATTTAATCGTTAACTTAAAAAAAATTATCGATTAATTAATCGATAATTTCGATTAAAGCCAAAAATAGAAATTTATGACGTCATTAAACTGAACAATTCTCACGGACATTGAACATTAAGAATATTTTGAACTAAATTTTATGACAATGTGTTGATACTTGATCGGATGTTTGTGCTGAAGGTGGTACGTCAGCGATGTATTTGATCCTTTAAAAGAGAATTGTTTATGGCAGTGAACACAGTAAACCTTTTCACCATCTTCGACTTTGCCATCCCCAGTTAGCTTAAAAACAAAATTTTTGCCCAACTTTCTAGTTATATGTTTAAATTTAACTGTGCTGATGATGTCAGCTATTGTTTTAGTTGACGTCTGCCCGTCCACATAAAGTAATAAAATAAATTATAAAATTACGCGGGAGAAGTTTGTACGTAAAAAAATATAAATTATTATTAATTATTAATCATTAATTATTTATTAATAAAAAAAATCAAAAATATTATAAATATTTTCTTTAATTTTAATCGAATTTATATCAATTAAAATAATTTTATTCGATAACATTTTTTAACGATTAATCGAGAAATTAATCGTTAATTTCCGCAGCCCTAATATAAAGCGTAAGTTGAAGAGAACTTAGTACTAACTTCTCGGTCTCCAGGTCTAGGATGAATGGTGCACCACCAGAAATCTCCCTCGCTGCCGTGTGAGTAGATGCGTTGAACACTGTACACGTCAACGTCAGGCTGTAGTAAGGGCGTTCCTGTGGCAGTGGACATGAAACAATCAAATGACAACAACGAAATCGAGGATTAATGCCAATAAAAACGCACACAAAAAACAACATTTAAACACGGCTGGTAGAGGATATCTAATGCAGTGCTACTCAAAGTGGTGGTCCGGGGCCCGGTGTCTGTCCGTGGGCCATCCGCCGGTGGTCAGCAGAATTTTTGTCAAGTAAGGACAGAAAAATATAATTATAATTCTCCATTTGCAACTATTATTACTAACCTTAACTTCTGTGTTGTATGTGAGCTTAGTGGGATTGCCCCCCTCCTCCCGTAAAATTTCAGGACTTTCGCAATCTGCGTGGCATGAACCGCGATGTCTTCCGGCAAGATCTAAGTGTTGCTGTGTCCCCTGAACTCTGCCCCACTTTGGATAAGCTGAATGTTGCACTACGCACTGTGCTGGACAGACATGCCCCTGTCACCCGCCACAATGTCAAGTCAACACGGATAGCTCCCTGGTATTCAACAATAAGGGATGAACTTCGACGCGCCAAGAAAGATCGGCGTGTAGCAGAAAAGACGTGGTTGAAGTCAAGACTTGTACATAAGCACATTTATTCTACCGCAAAGCGACGTGTGACTAACATTGTAAATCACGCAAAAACCGCGTACTATAGTAATAAAATACTCACAAGTAGTACTAGTAGGCAACTATTTAATGTATGCAATAACCTCAGAGGGAGTGGTAAAGCTGTGGTCCTTCCCTCTGTATATCCGTTGCATCAGCAACTAGATATATTTTGTATTTTTTTGTACAAACGAAATTGCTGAAATTCGGGCTGAGCTTGACAAAACGATTTTACCACCACATAATTTATCTCTTTCTTTTGCTGTGAGGTCAAGCTTTGAAATTTTCCAGCCTGTTATGGAAAATGAGGTCAAAGCTGTTATTCTAAAATCTAAACCAATGTCCTGCTCTCTTGAACCCATCCCCACTCCACCATTGGTTGAGTCATTACATCACTTACTCCCAAAAATAACCAATATAGTAAATGAGAGTCTAACATCTGGTTCTTTTCCCACCTTATGTAAATCTACTGTAATAAAACCATTGCTTAAAAAAACAGGGGTTATACCAAAACAATTTAAACAACTGTCGTCTTGTGTCTAATATTTCATTTATATCGAAGGTCATAGAAAAACTTAAAGACAACACTCTTCTAAGTCACTTAAAGACAACACTCTTTTAAGTCCCAATCAGTCGGTCTACAGACCTTCTCACAGCACAGAGAACACCTTGTTGAAGGTAACAACTGGACAGTGGGAAAATCTCTATATTGGTCCTCTTAGATCTTAGTGCTGCCTTTGACACCGTCGACCATCAAACGTTGCTAAACCCTGCAAAATTATTTTGGGATTTCTGGCTGAGTTCTGGCTTGGTTTCAATCACACTTATCTAACAGATCACAGGTGGTATCAGTAGATGGCTGTATCTCTCACAAAGCTGACATGGTTGTTGTGTGCCTCAAGGCTCCGTTTTGGGTTCGATACTTTTCGTACTGTATACAAGGCCACTACTTCTACTGCTCGAAAGGCATACAATTAAAAGCCAATCATTTTCAGATAATACTCAGCTATACACTCACACTGATCCCTCTGATATTGACTCCACTGTACAATTGATGCAGGAGTGCATTTGTGAGGTAAAGTCTTGGATGACTTTCAGCAAGCTCAAGCTGAATTATGATAAAAGACAGAAGCACTCCTATTTTGCAACAATAAATCACGCAGTACTTTGTCTCTTCCGAATGAAGTCTATTCAGGTAGCTAGTTCTGATATACTGTTCAAAACATGGACTAGGAATCTTGGCTACATTATTTCTGACATGTCCAACAACAACTTCATTAATCACATATGTCGCTCTGCCTACACTACCATTCGTCCGATCAGCTCAATCCATCATTACTTAACAGTTAGTGCAACAAAAACTCTAGTCTGTGCTTTTGTTCTAGCTCGTATTGATTATTGCAATTCTCTTCTGTCAGGGGCGCCAAAAAAATGCATTGAAAAACTATAACTGAAGTTCAAAATTCAGCCAGACTAGTTTTTAAGGCAAAAAAACATGAACATGTTACTCCGCTACTTTACTCACTTCATTGGCTACCTATAAAAGCCCAAATTGATTACAAGCTGGCCGTTCTCTGTCACAACTTCTTTTCTGACTCATCCACTTCCTATATTACTGAACTTCTGTCGGTCTACTCACCCAGTCGTCAGCTACGCTCTTCTGCAGACACACGTATTCTCTGTGTTCTTAAGACACGAACTAAAACTTTTGGCGAAAGGTCATTCTCTTTTTGTGCAGCTAAACAATGGAATTCTCTATCATTACACATTCTTTGTATTCCAACTACCGAGTCCTTCAAGACTGCACTTAAGACGCATCTTTCCAAAATGTATTTACAAAATTAGTGAAATAACATTTCTTTTAATGATTAACGTAGCTTATGTGTAACGTACTGTCATTTATAATGTTGTTATGATATGAATGTTTATTAATTATTATATGTATGTTATGATCTCGATGTAAAGCGCTGTGAGCCCGGTTCCTTGCTGGGATACAGCGCTATATAAATTATCAATTTATTAGTATTATTATTATAGAATAAGTCAAGTTTTCGGCTTAAGCACATAAAATGAAACATAATTTTTAAAAATTACATTTCGCTACCACGTCAGTACAGGTAATAATAGTGCACTGGTCCTTGGAGCAAAGGAAAATTTACTGCCTGATCGCCATACTAAAACTTTGAAAAGCACTGATCTTAACGTTGCAAGTTTACTACGTTATTTATGTAAACCAAAAGATATTAGGCATAAAATGGTATTTTTAAAAGACCTCATTTAAGCGGGTGATTTGACCAAACAACTGACCGCACTACTGACATTTAACATTGAGAATCACGTTTGTAATCAGGTCGAAGAGATGAATTCTTAGCTTGGGAAGCCTTAAAACATCAAGGAATGAAGTCAATGCAAGGCAAAGCCGCTTTAATGACGATTAGAAGTATAGAGTGAGGATTGTACAAGAGTGTCTTACCCCTACGTAATCCTGGGAACAATCTGGCCAAATGCCAGTGAAGAGGAGTTCAGACACCTCCGTGAACACAGGTGAGCACTCGGCTCTGGAGGAGAGCTCTTCCGGTGTAAGGTTGTTCAGATTCTCAATGCTGTACGAGCCGGGCCTTTATGAATTATATATTTCTTTATTAAGAAATTTTTCTGTAAAATACTCATGAATGTGTTGAGAGCTAAAAAACTTAATTTTCAGAGTAAAATATCGTTTTTATAAGAAGCTCGGTGATTTATTGTGTTTCTTATTAATTGAAGTCATGATCAGGCTAAACATAATTCTTTGAAGAATGTGGTAAACAATTGGAACGCGTCCTCATTATTTGGAATGTTTAAAATCTGCATAATTGGTATTAGTTCTCAAAAAACAAATAGACTATAAAGAGGTCTTGCATCCCAACCCCTTCTATCCTGCCCATTAGCTGCCATCCAACAAAAACAACAACAACATATGATGATATTAATGAAAGCGCGTTAAAAAAAACCGTTATGGCACTTACACATCATTGTTTGCAATTGGGAGGTCAAACACTTCTGCCACGATGCGGCTTTGGTCATCCTCTGAGATGGAGAGGACAGATCGCCGAAAAACTAGGTCACCGTATCTTTGTTCAAAGAACAGAGTCTGTCTCTGGAAATACGTGTGTTCATACATTTTCATGCGTGTTTAGAGCTGTATTTAAGCTTTCAAGAAGATTAGTACTCAAACGTAATTTATGTTTATGAAATAACATATGTTAAGGTTTAGATATGATTGCACAATTATTTTTTTTAAGTATCTGCAAATATTTAATGGATTAAAAAAAAAGAAAAATGAAAACTTTAACTTTATCTAAAGTGAAACTGAAAATGAGAACAAGAATTCATGCAGGTAACTAGCGTGTAAACAAATTCAGACGATGCTAAGAGAGACGGCGAAGAACAACATACAAACTAAACAAAAATGTATTTCAAACGTGTTACAAAATTTTTTTTATGGTAGCTCGAAGAATTTGGAGTTAAAATTATAAAGATTAAATCGAACCGCCTTTTTTTTCATTTCCAGATAATATTACCACGTATTTTGCTCGAAAACATAATACCAACCATCAATAACATAATTGTGTCTTTAGCACTTTGTTAATATGAATAAAACTGACGATCGGATGGCTTATATATCGCCTCTGTGTATGTTCCCCCCTAAAGGTCTGCAAAGCAAAGACCTCTGTCGCCTACCAATAATTTCCCACAACGTATACCAAGAATGATGTAAGTCATCTCAATAACATATCAAATAGCATCATCCATGATAACGTATATTTCTTTAAGACTTTTGTGTCTCCACCAAGTGAAAATATACAATTTCAATAAATAAAATATAAGTGGCAAATAAAATAAAATTCAAGTTAATTAACACCTTTGGAAAATAATCATCATTTCAATGTAATTTTTTTACTAAATGTTCTGCCTTCTCTTTCTAGAAAAAACATGTAAAGCTTTTTGTCAGGGAATATTGCTAAGAAAATTAAAGAAATTTATTCCTTTTTTAAAAAGACGCCCATGTTAATTAAGAAGTCATTTGTTTTTTCCCGAGTCCTACTTTGCATTGTACTAATGTATCACACCACGCGTGTTGTTCTGGTGACTATTTAAGACGGTTTAACTTCGAACATAGTTAAAAGTAAAGAAAATAAAAAAAAATGCTTACCCCAGGAAGAGCAGGGACTTTGTAAGGTACCATCAAAAGACTTGTAAATGAATGAATAAATGTTTCTTTCTTGGCTACCTCCTCTAAAATTTGTTTAGTATTGGAAAAATAACCGTTGAAAGCCGAGAGAAAGTTTTTCTTTTCGGGAGATAGACCTGTTGATGAAATCGTTATTTATTTCAAAAATCGGCATGTAGGTACAATAAACACAAACAATATGTACATTATAATTCTATTGACGCTGGCGATTCTGACCTCACTCACCCAACTATCCCTCACCTGTTATCTCTGTCTTTCTCTCCCTCTCTCTTTCTCTCTCTCTCTCTCTCTCTCTCTCTCTCTCTCTCTCTCTCTCTCTCTCTCTCTCTCTCTGCTACGTAACTTCTACCTCCGTCTTTCTGACTCCATGTCTCGTCTTCTCTATCTATTTTACGAAAACACAAGTACCTGTTTCATCAAATAAAGCCACGCTAAATTCTTCAACGCTTTGCGATCCGTTAACGGCAATCGATGCTAATAAACAAACAAACATTATTTTACGTCATACACGAATAAGCAGTAGGGTGGTTGTTTCCGGAGATGGGACCAGAACATACACTTGCAAGCGTTCAAGATTTGCAATATTTTTCGGTTAATGAAACTACAAGCCTCGGAACCCCTTCCGTTGTACGAGCCCTCGCGTTGTCTTCCTTGTTCTGATCAGACTTAACAAGATGTTCTCGCGTGAAAGAAGATTTAAAAAATACAGCATCACTACTTTGAAACTGCCTGACAGAAAAACTAAAAATTAGGATTCTATTCAGAAGTTAAATAGCTGGACTGAATACTTTGTTAAATTCAGATTTACTTGCATTAAAATAGCTTGTGACCAAGCATTGCTCTACTCTAAGATCCAAATCTATTTCTTTCTCTTTCTTAAATCAAACGATCCTTCTCTGTCTTCCTCTTCATATGAAAGGAAGCAAGCGCTACGGGAACGAGTTTAATAATAATAATAATAATAATATGTAATCAAGGCATTGGACATTTCTAAAAAAAAGAGTTTTTTTCTTATTGTTACAAGGTTTTTCAATCGTAAAAGGAATCCTGAAACAGTTGATTGATCCATATTCAAATACTTTCAGCTCTGAACATGTAGTTCGAAGATCGGTCAAACTAAATTAGTTTTTTTTCCTAAATAAAAATCAGGAAAAATACTCTAAAAAAATACCAGAAATTTTGCTTTGGCCCATTTTGACCAAAAAGTAAGAAAATTGTACTAAAAATATCAGAAGACATATACATAGCTCACTGATACCTTCATACGCTCCAACTGTTGCCAGGACTTGCAGTATGAGCACCACTGAAGTCACATGAGAAACAGAAAGCGTCATGCTTGTCAGCGAATAACTAGACACAGGAGGTGAGGAAAAACAACGTTCGTTTAACAAAACTCAAACGTGTTTCTTGTTTGTGTATTTAAAAAATTGAAGCCTTTATATATTATTTAAACCCTTGATTTCGATAGCGACAGCTGTTAATTAGCCTAACAATCACTATACAGCTATCATAATAAAACAGGCGCAGCCCTGAGCTATATGGTGAAACTAATTTGCCCTTTAGGTCTTAACACCCACCAGCAATGAATGAAATCCAGCCAACTGTAGCGACACAGTAGACCAGACAATAGAATAACGTTCCAGTTCTCTGATTTTGCAGGCAACTTTGGTTTGTGTAATCTATTTTAAAAAGTAAAATGCGATGCATACAGGACGCACTTAAAAAACATTCACAAAACGATATATAAAGACATGAGGGCGTGACATGAGAGATACATTTGTTAAATGAATTGTCATAGAGATTATTTAACAAGGTAATTATAATTTCAAATCAATTTTATTATATATATATATATATATATATATATATATATATATATATATATATATATATATATATATATATATATATGACGATAATGGGGTGGGGACTGTTATTTTAAACTTGGAAAATGTGTTTTGGTACAAAGGACATTAGTATGAATTTTGAACTTTTTGAATATTTTTTATTTTTTGCCATTTGACTTTTTCTATTAATTTTTGACATCTTAATATCTTACTTTACTTACATAAGTTTTAATCATTGGTTGTAAATATGGAAGGGGGGATCAAAGGCATGAATAATGACGTGCATATATTATCAATAATAATAAAAGGGGAGCTAGCGATCACTAGTGTGCATGTGTTAGAATTGTCACATCGGAGTTATCAATGCCTAATCTGCATGTAATAGAATTGTCACGTTTGAGCTAGCAATTCTTGTGTGACTATACTGTCACCAATTTTTGGACGACCTCTAGCGTGCACATATTCTTCAATATTTCCAGAGCGTAAATATATTTCTTGTCTCTTGAAATATATGTTTCAGAATAACTTGTAAAATAAAAAATAACTTCAATTAAGCGCAAAGCAAACTATAAACACATTATTATAGTTTCAGGCTTGGAAAAACAATCTGACGCGAAATTCATTACTACAACGAAGGATGATTAACAGAATAACACTTTTCATTTATCTTTTATGGAGTCTTACATATTGTTTATTTTATAAATTGCTTTACTCTTAGAAAATATCAAGAGTGTGTAAAGACTGTCGAAGGGTAATACCCGCAGTGTCGCGTTGATGTCAAACCTCTCTAAGTTAAGGGCGATAAAAGCTTTCTTTGCTTTGGAGAAAACGATCTTGATAGTCTGCCCCTGTCCACCAGTTGTTGACCGCTGCCCCACTCGCCATGTTACGGAAGGCCACCATATTGTAAATTTGACGCCACCTTGTACAGTAAAAACAAAACGTTTTTTTTAACACAATTCACGGTTCAGGTGAAATATTCGGATTCGTTTGATATCGTGCGGAATATTCCAAGCTAAAATCCAATATATAAATTTTTGAGATAAAAAAACCCTGTGTTTGTTCCTGACAAATCAAAACTGTTTTTTTTTCCTAGTTAGGACTTTCTCACATAGTACACCAACTGGAAACACAGTTTACAGTAAAGTTATCCCTCTACACTTCTCCTCTGCTCCCTTACCCCATAAAAGCTTAATCATACATTTCTGTGGAGAAAAAAATGAGATTTTAATCGTATTTTGTTTGTTGGTATACAGTTTAAAAACCTAAATAAATGCCTCGATTTGTTAGCTATTTGATTACCGTAAAAATGTTCAGTGAAATGTTTTAAGTCTTACAAACTGGATTATAATGTATTTCAATAATCTCTCAAGTTTATTACTACTTCAAATATTGTTCACCTTTATTTTGCCTTACATTCAACACATTTAATGAAAATTTTTTCGAAAAATTTTTAAACTATGTTTTTTTTATATAAATATGTAGGAGGCAGCGCGCTCGACTGGCGTACCGATGGTCACGGGTTCGAATCCATGTGAAGGCTAGGATTTTTTCCCGGGGCCTAGGGCGTCCCTGAGTCACCCAGCTCCGAATGGGTACCTAACACCAGTTAGGCGGCTGGGTAATGCGTGGAACCCACAAAAGCCGTGGCCTGTGAACTCTGCATCACTTGCCAACGGTTCATCTGTCATGGTCTGTGGACGCAATTATCTTCTGCATAGAAGGAGCGTCTGCATAGATAAGATAAGATACATTGTAATTCAAAAGGACGTTTCAGAGGTAATTTCATGTATTAAAATATTAATTAAAGCTCTATATTTTTAAAACTCTAAGTAGCTTGTTATCCAGTTTTACTTAAAAAATACTCAGTCTAAAAACTCAATTCATAAAGCTTTTCTCATTGAATCGGTAACCACGCGTTATTTTTAAAATTCAGTTTTCATGTGTAATTAGCTGCAGGTAGCATGTGTCACGCGATGCGCACTATTACTTTTTCGCCCCCTCTGACAGCTGTCTCGAAATATCGCCGCCACAAACACCTTCTCTCAAATAATTTTCAACACCCACACTTCTTAATCTACTTCATTCGTACAAATATCAACTACTAGATATGCCCCGCGATGTAGCATACGCCGCAGACTTGCTCATGGATAGCCAAAGGAAGAGGGGAAAGAACGGGCACAAAGTACAGCACGAAGAAATCAAACAACTCGAGTGAACGTCGGTGGGGGGGAACCACCGACGCATTGTTGGTCTCGAGACATTCGCACTGTGGTGATCTACCTGCCCACCACCCTTCACCATCCTAGCTAACCAACCATAAACTGTGATTGGCCGACCCTAGCGAGGGTCAGCCATGTTCACAAAAAGGGGGAAAAGAACGGTCACAAAGACACACATTTAAAAATTAAAACATAATGTTTTCACTGGGGCTTGAACCCAGGACCTTCAGCGTGTAAGGTGGACGTGATAACCACTACACTACGAATCACATGTTATTCTGTGAAGGAACAACGCAAGTGAGCGCAATAACCATTGTTGTTCTCGAGACCACCTCTGCTTGCCAACTATAAACTGATTGGTCGACCCCAGCGAGGGTCATTTGTCATGCTTGTTTGCACATACTCGCTTTTATGAATTATATATATAGATTGTTTAATAAATTCTAGTAATAAAATGTAAGAACTTTAAATCCATTATACATATATAACTTTTGATTTCGTTATTTGAATTGGTTCCAATCTGCCACGGCGATTTAAATTCACAAACCGCACGTCATTATAGCATCTGTGCTCACACCTGAACATGTAAATAAAAGCTGATGGGTATGTTTTACCTAGTAGGGTCTTGGCTCCCAGTGTGTGAGAACTTCTCCACCACCTCCGTGACCCCTCTGGTTGTCGTGGTTGTCAATAAAGTTGACAACCTTTTCGGTGGCCCACATCCCCCAGCCTGGGCCCCAGGTACTCAGCAATTTCATCGCATTTTGTCGCCTTGGTGAATGATTGTAAAAAAGAGAACGGAGAAAAACATTTAAAGTTTAAATATTGATATTAGTTATATTAATATTGTGATAAACTATTGATGTTTGAAAATGACTTATCTATTATACTATATCTATAAAGAATAATTAATTAGAATTTAGAAATTTGAATAAATCTGATACGAGAATTATTCGTTTAAAAGCTAACAATTTCTCAATTATTTACTACAGCCGTTGATATTGAAGATAGATTTACTCTTGCGGCTAATCGTTGTCAAATTATTAACGATTGCTGTTTTTAATTGGTAAATGTTTTCACTATCAAGGAGATATTACTGTTAACTAAAAGTATTTCACCCGAAGACTCTGGCTATCTCTAAGCCAAATTTGAAGTTAGTGACCCGTCCTGTAGCGAAATATTCCTCAGCTTTGATTGGCTCTCCTCCTTGGTCAATGCCCTCTTGGAACACAAAGGGTTGTCCGCCCATGGTGACCGACTGGAATTAAGTAAATTAATAATAATTTAGGACTGAATAAAGTTGGAGAGTGGTAAGAAAATAAAGCGAGGAATAGTAGAATAACTTAAGATAACGTTTAACTAAAAGCCTTTTATTGGTAGTAAGTCTAAAAAATTAAATGTTTTAAAGATTTTAACTAATTTCGGTAAGTCCTCGGAAAAGCTGGACATTTTTAAAAAAAATGTATTTTATTTTTTATTTAGTGGTTAAAAATCCTTTGTTGAGTTTTTAAGACAATCAAATCTATCAATAATTTACTGTCATGTCTCTGCGATTGTTACCATCTGTTTCTTGCCAATCATTTCCCTTGTCAATTTCTTCAACAATTTCCTCATTATTAAATGACAAGCTGAATAATTAAGTCGTACGCCCCAATCCATAATTCATTATGAAAAATTTTCGGTTGTTTGATAACGATTCACATTCATGACAGATGTTGGTTTATTCTTTTAAAACTATACGCAAGCAAAACGTCAGCAAGAGGCAGACTTAAGTGGTACCATAAATGTATCAGTTTCAAAGCAGTTAGCGATAAATTTTAACATCAAATAAATGATATTGTTTAAAAAAAATCAATACACATTAAATCGAACATGCTCGCCGATTGACATACATTGAAGTCTCAAATCATAGTTACGTCTTTCAAATAAATTTCGGTACTTGTTATAACCTAACAATCTCAAAACCACAATGAGCAAACAAAAAATCTATCTATAAACAACAACTTAATGTTCAGTTGAAAGCAATATACACAACAAAAACAAAACTATGGTGGAAAATTTTTTTAATGGACTTGATGAAACAATTAAGGTTTCGGCAGAGACGTTTTTTTTTAAAAAAAAAGCAAAAAGCATAAAATTAACTCTCATTTAGTATCCCATTTACGAAACTATGGTGGAGTAATGTGCTTAACATAGGCAAACGTGAAAGGGCGGGAGGGGGGATAAAGTTAACGGGAATTTGTTATGAAAAATGTAAATGTAAATGTAAAGTGCTCCTCCATGACGTGGATCCGTTTGGTCCACCTTTTCCCCCCGACTCGCGTGAGGATAGTGAAAGCAATAGACCTAGATGTCACTTCTATGTTATTTTTTTAACCTATCAAAATTCATATTCTTCGCATTCTTTTAACACCATTTTAAATTGTCAATAGAAATTGTGTAATTTATAATATAAAATTCCTTTTTTATTCCTTGACCCTGTGAAAGACTGCCCTAATTTCTTCAGACCATATGTGTTTGGCCGCGTCCACTCTGATCCCGGCCACACCAAGGTCAATCAAGCGATTCAGAAAATCGGCCGCCTTCTGTCGGAATTGATCATTTCCAGTTTTTAAATCCAGAAGTTTCACCAAACCACAGTTTCTGATTGGTGGAAAAATTCTTTTAATTGAAAATATAGAGATGAAGTAATATAGTCTTCCATAATCTTTCTAAATGAATTCTCATTATGATAATTATTACTAGTTTGTGCTGCGGTCCGTGACGCCTGCGGCACCCCCTTTTTTAAGGGCGCCAAAGGCACCCACCTTTTTCAAAAGCCCAAGTAACTTGTCCCTGTATGATAAATATGTAATATTAAACTTTCTTAAATGTACACAAAGTATTTTATAATAGGGTTTTTTTGTCAGAAGCCCAAGTAACGTATCCTTGTATGATACATACGAATTATTCCTGAAATGAAAACAAAGTATCCTATATAATAAAAGGCAAGTTTTTGTCCGTTCTGTCCAGTCATCTATAGCGATTGGTCTCTCAAACACATATGACTCCTATAGCCAATCATATTGAACACGTTTACGCCATTTACGCGGACGTTCAAAACGAGTTATTTTGGTGCAGTATTTCTTCCAAGTCTTTATTTTGAGTTATGCGCGTTGGGATTTATAGCAAAGAGCTCTGTTTTTACGAGTTATTTATTTCAACTGTAATGAATAGTATTTTTGACGCGATGCACATGTAATGCCGGTCGAGACGGCTGTTGGAATGGAGTTACAAAATGCCACCGAACGGTGGCGGAACGTCCTTGGACGGGCTTTGTTGCTCGTATATTTAATATTTTTTTACAGTGCTAATCACAACACGATTTTTAAAGTAAATTTAGAAAGCAGCGCACCAAATTACTGCACCAAAAAAAACTCTTTGAGTCAGTCAGCACTATTAACAACACAAATGATGACGTCATAGGTTCGTGCGTTGTTTGGTTAATGTTAATCTGGAAACCAAAAGGATTATGATTTTCAAGTCTATATTTTCAATTAGCGTTAGGCGTGAAGCAGTCAGTGATAATTGAGCGTAAATATATATATATGATAATTATGCGTTAGGAAATCTTATGCAATATATAAAATGTTCTTGGACAATGAAAATTTGACATTCATTAATAAACATTTATTCATTATTCAGAAAATTTTTAAATCACTTGGAATAAATCTTTGATAAATTACCTAAAAAATTGTATCAGTAAAATACACTTATACAGTCATCTCAGTTATTTACATGATCTCATTAATCCGAGCAGGACTGCCCTGACAAGATTTCTGTTTTCAATTTGATGGGCATTCTAATATAAACTAACATTATAAAAATACATCCATGTTAATTTACGTATCTATTTTTTAAGGCCATGTTCTACATTCTACAGGATCACAAAATATAAGTCTTTACACATAGAACTTTAAATATTTTATAACTTCTCTATTTAAATGCATTCTTTTCCAGTATTTTTACTAGATGAGATTTTATAAATTGCTGTCATTTCTGGAAGAGTATTTTAGTTTCGAAAACCCTATAAAAGTGTAACCCATATTAAATTTGAAATAGTATTGGCTGTCACAGCTGGAGCCTCAAAGTACCTGACTTCCTTCGGGTTCTGGTAGTCGTGAATATTCAGGTCCCAGGTGTGGCAATTGTTGAAGTCGTTGAAGTCCGCAGGGCCAAACGGCACCCCGGGAAGAGCAGCCCACCAGCGTCATAGAAGGTGCCCCCTGTACCGTATCCCGCCCCCTCTGAGCCCGTCATGTGATTGAATACTACGTCCACGTAGATTCTACATAGATTTAAAGGAAGAAGTTGAAAGTAAGCTCAAAAGGTAATGCTTGAGGCTTTGATGGCCAATAAGGTTTCCCATATATGCTTTCAATTAATTTGGTATTTATCTCATTTGCTATTTGCTTGAAATCTTTTAAATAATATAGTATTTTATTAAATTTTGAATTATTTTTGTATACATTTTTGCAGAATTCAGTTATATATTTTAACGCCAAACCTGACACCCGCGTTTTACACCTCTGCACCATATTTTTGAATTCCTTCTCGGAGCCGCTCCTGGTTTCCAGTTCATAGCTGACGGGCTGGTAGCGTTCCCACCATGGAAGGTTGGGGTTAGCCACAACTCTGTTCTCATTGGCTGGGGACGTCTGAATGGGATCAAACCAACGGTTAGGTTTAGGGTCAGGTTTAATGTGAGGCATACATTATTGTTAGGCACACTTCTCTTCTGATTGGCTGGAGGTGTCGGATTGAGATCAAACCAATGATTCGTTTAGAGTTAGGTGTTAGGTTAGGTATACAGCATTGTTAGGTGCACCTCTTGTTTGTATAGCCTTGGGTTGTCTGAATGTGATCAAATTAATTGTTAGCTTTTCAAGTGAGATGAATGGTTATTTTTAGATACACATTAGTTTTTGTATGGTGGGGTGACTGACTGACATCAAACTTAGAATTCGGTAAAGCTTAGATCGAGCGTTATTGTTAGAGTTACTCGCCCCTCTTATACCATTGGCTGGTGCTGTCTGGCAAATAAATGCAAGTTTAATGTATTGACATAAAGTATCAAAAGGTGTTTTGTTTGTCTAAAAATACCAAGTCTAACTGAATACGGGCTAACATTGAGAAGATGTTTATATAGATGACATTAATAATAGTATAAACCTTTCAATATACTTTTTAGAGGCCATGGCACCATAGGTTTTTAGAGAATATTCCGAATTCGGGTTCACGCATTTAAATGTCTGGAAAAGTGAGAATCCCACGGAATAATAGTTTAGACTTTGGACTAAATAGTAAATTCTGTATCAACTTAACTTCTGTATCAACTTAACTTCTGTATCAACTTAACTTCTGTGTCAACTTAACTTCTGTGTCAACTTAACTTCTGTGTCAACTTAACTTCTGTGTCAACTTAATTTCTATGTCAACTTAACTTCTGTGTCAACTTAACTTCTGTGTCAACTTAACTTCTGTATCAACTTAACTTCTGTATCAACTTAACTTCTGTGTCAACTTAACTTCTGTATCAACTTAACTTCTTTATGCACTTAACTTCTGTATCAACTACCATCTCTGTACCAACAATATTCTCTGTATGAATCAGAAACGCTGTAATTTTTTGCTAAATAGATTTTAAGTAGGGCTGCGGAAATTAACGATAAATAATATGTACTGGAAGTAAAAAAGTAAAATATTTCGGCTGATAAATATAAACTAATTTCCGGATGATTACACGAACATTTTGGTTTTAAACCATTGACTGGTGTGAATGTTCAAAATACTGATAAAGATTATTGTGTCCATTGAGAGAAATCGTTTGCCTACCATGTAATGGTCCCTCTAAGTCTAAGCTTCGTTGGTCCGTGTGCAAAGTAAAAAAAAACTCGTGTGAAAAGTTGCACAACGTCCATTTTTTGTGCAATATTTTACAAAATTTGCTTCGCGGTGATCATAAACGGCTTCGTGGCGTGGTATCTGATGGTTCTAACACTTCGCTTACATATCACCTGCAAACCAAACATCCACTACAGTATCGGAAACTTCAGCTGAGACAATCTAAAGCTATGTGAACGATTGTTCAGCTCGGCTGGTTATATTGTCGATAAGACCCGCTCATCACTTGAACCAAATAATGTCAACACACTTGTCTGTTTGCGTTGTTGGTTAAAAGATGTCATATAAAGAAGACATTCCAGTGTTTTTTCGAGTTTCGACAAGTACTTTAATAAATGTTACATATGACACCATAATTTTCAATTTTTGGCTTTAATCGAAAGTTTTTCAAAAATTAACGATTAAATTTAAATTAATCGCTAACAGCCCTAATTTTAAGCTTTCTCACAATTAAATTTCAAACAAAATAATCGGATGTGTAAAGAATTAGGCATTAAGATATTCTTTTTTGAATTGTTTGAGTTGAAACAGAACTATTTCATAGGCTTTAATAATTATAAAATATTTTATTTAGGATATATTATTATCATGCTTTAAATGCTGACAAGTATAGTCCTTTGCAACTGAATTCAATAATTTTATGTTAATGCCCCAAACAATTGTTTACCTTATACAACAGGTCTTTGAAGATTCCAAAAAGTACAGTCGTTCATTATCTGAGTGTTGCATTTACCAGTATTTTCGATTTTTTTTTCAACACATCTGATTTTAGAACCAGACATAACAGCGGCTCATTCACCTTGAAAACAAAGTGCTGGCGTTGATCCACATTATGAAGACGATAGAAAAACATTGCTGAATAACTCGTTTATAAACACGGTGGTTCTTTAAAAACAAATTAGAATTGAACCCACTTTGTTAACTCAACGATGGATGGCGGAGATAATAGCAGTTGGGGGAATGAACTGGACAATAGATAACAGGATATAGCATGTAAGGCCGCATAAAGTGTTATTAGATTATTCTAATTTTCGTAATGACTTGCACTATTGTGTTGAAAAAGTGCTCGAATTTAAATAAGCACTCTATTAGTATCAGGATAGGAGCGGTTCTCAACTTTGTTAAAACCCATTGTATGTGGGGGAAGGCGGAGGTAACACTTTCGGTGGTGGAGATCATGTAGTCCTAAAAAAAATTTAAGTAGCTTGGCTTGACATAACATTACAAGATGTTTCCGTCTTTTAAGTAGATTGGCTTGACATAACATTACAAGATGTTGTTGTCTTTTAAGTAGCTTGGCTTGACAGAACATTACAAGATGTTGCTGTCTTTTAAGTAGCTTGGCTTGACATAACATTACAAGATGTTGCCGTCTTTTAAGTAGCTTGGTTTGACATAACATTACAAGATGTTTCCGTCTTTTAAGTAGATTGGCTTGACATAACACAGAAAATTACAAGATGTTGCTGTCTTTTAAGTAGTTTGGCTTGACATAACATTACAAGATGTTGTTGTCTTTTCAGTAGCTTGGATTGACATAACATTACAAGATGTTGCTGTCTTTTCAGTAGCTTGACTTGACATAACATTACAAGATGTTGCCGTCTTTTAAGTAGCTTGGCTTGACATAACATTACAAGCTGTTGCTGTCTTTTAAGTAGCTTGACTTGACATAACATTACAAGATGTTGTTGTCTTTTCAAACTAAATAAAATGCAAGAAATCATTACACTTTTTCTTCTACGACTTCTGAAAATACCTCTTCAGTTTCAATCCAACGGCTCCACACATTTGATTTGGCAGGCCATTACTTTTAACATAACGATGACAATTTCTTATGATTTTATCGTCAAGTATTACTTTTTAAAGCCAATTGCTTTAACAATTTACACTCGAAAGTTTTTGTGTAGAATGTATACATACACTAAAATACACTTAAATGAACATATTAAATGTTGTTTATTTGTATACGCTGGTAAAGACTATAGAAAACACAAATTGGGTAGAAGTATGATGATTTCTGAGCTTGGTATCGTATTTCATATAAAATTTTGAAGCATATTTTGGCGAAAGGTCATTCTCTCTTTGTGCAGTCAAACAATGGAATTCTCTACCATTACACATCCGGAGTATTTCATCTACCAAGTCCTTCAAGACTGCACTTAAGAAGAATATTTTCAAAATTTATTTTCAAAATTAAATAAACAACATTTCTTTTTAATGATTAACGTAACCTTTGTGTAACGTACTGTCATTTATGTGGTTATTATGATAAGAATGTTTATTTAATTTTTATATGTCTGTTATTATCTCCATGTAAAGCGCTGTGAGCCCGGCTCCTTGCTGGGATACTACGCTACAAAAATTATCAATTTTTTGTTATTATATGTCAAAGTCAGAAATTAAAAACTTAAGAACAACTATAGGATTTAGATGAAAGGAAGACCGTGATGAAAACAATATTTTCTTCACGGTTTTGGTAGTGGAGAACATTGTAAGCACGATGAACGAAGCTGATCCTAATCAACTTGTTCACTCTAATGTGAAACCACACGGCCTGCACACCTAAACGCTTGGTCATTGTCACAAGCGTTAGCTTGCGTTCAGGGATGTTACAGAGATGCTCAACTCAACTCAAATGGAACGATTTCTTTCGAACCGGAGCATGTAATCAAAAAATATCTTTCTTTTATTTCAAAACAGCATACTGCCATCAATCACACGGTTATTTATTTATTTATTTTAGGCCACTTTGACTTTCCTTTCAGTAGTGAGAAGCGACTAAAACAAATACTTAATCAGTTTAAGGAAGTTTGTAAGTTTTAATATAGAATTAAGGTTTTTTTTTATTGAAAGTGTTTCTAAAGAGCATTAGTGAGAGACATAGACGTGCACAAATGTATACACATTTTATATATATATATATATATATATATATATATATATATATATATATATATATATATATATATATATATATATATATATATATATATATATATATATATATAAGCATCGGATTGCGCAATAGCTTGACTGGAGTGCGACCTTTCAAACACAGTTAACACTCAAACAAAATAAAGTTAAGCACTGTCCGTGTAAAACCAATGAGCAATCTGTTGAAAATACTGTTTGGTTTGAACACAAAACAATTTCATTGTCTGCAGCAGTTTATAAAATAATTTAACTTTCAAAAATAACACTTAAAATTCTAACATTTCAAATCTACTCATGTACTTACGAATATAATTTTTTATGTGGGTGTCACTACACTTTTTTGTTCCCTTTTCTTTAAGCCAATGCAAATACACAAATCAGCAGTCCTTCCTTATCAGAATATTGCATTTAATTAGGTTTTCCGTGTTTATTCCATGACAGCTTACTCTCGAACTAGAAATAAATTCGACTCGCATTGAAAACAAAGTGATGTTTTCATAAATTAGAATAATAATGCAGTGTCAAAAAGAGGAGACGATTATAATATATTGTTTATTCCATAAAGTTTTGGCACTTGAAATAATGATATGAAAATATCTTTGTGGTTTAAAAAAAAATTAACAAACGGGCAAAACGTATTCTCTCGTTAAATGACGAATTCAGCACCATCACCAGGAGCTATCGGAGAATTTCTTAGAACCTTTGTGCAGGCGATCCGACCTTGGCACCTGGAAGATGCAACACAATAGAGGGTTAAGACATTCAATAATAGAGTGTTAAAACATGCAAGATTTCTTTTGCGTTAAAGAGCAAGCTTAGCAATGAATAGCATGTTGACTAATTTTACTTTGTAGATGTGTATATAAAAATACATGTCAAATTAAAAATAAAAGACATATATTTTTTAATACATTTAGAGTTACCTAGAGTAAATCTTATTTGCAAATATGTATTGTTTTTATTTTTGCTTTTTTTAAAAATCTAGCCAGTATCCTTAATTTTTATGAAATATTTTTCCCGATATTCATAAAATTTCCCAACCTTAATTTTTAAAAAAGCTTTGGAATATACATATATAGGATTCATTACATAATAATATCCTCCGTGACTCCCATGTGACACCAATTCCAAAAATAGCGTGTCCATGAATCTTAATGTTAAGGAATAACTGAAGGATCGCAGAAGTAAGGGAACCCTGAATACTACGAACAGCCAAAGATATCATGACGATCAGACTTGAACATAAAAGCTGATATAAGAGACCACTGACCAACGTGTATGGCCACCATGGGGTCCTCACAGCTCGAGCAGACTTGGATGTGTGCACGACCATCAGAGCCGACCGTCACGGACGAACCGGTGCACTGCCCGTTCTCATAGTTTCCGCTGATGACGTCACAGTATGTTCCAGCGGGGAGGCCAGTCTAGTTTCGAATATTTTTTTTTAATTTTGAAAGTAATAATAATTATTACAATTTTTATTATCAATTTCAACCCATCAAAATAGCGAGCTTTAAAATTCATCGCAAATGTGTCGCTTAATAATCGAAAATTGATATGAAAATAAAACCTTGAGTATAAATAGAATCTCAGCTGCTTATGGTAAATGAAATCAAGTAATGAATTAGATTAAAATTCAGGATTAAAGAGTTTCAAAATTGTACGAAAAACTCATACCCATTTAAATTGTAAATCTTCAAAGCAAGCTGAAATTGAACGTCTTCTCTGAAAATATACCTATTTTATACTTCTAAATTCTCTCTCTCTCTCCATCCCTCTCTCTCTCTCTCTCTCTATCCCTCTCTCTCTCTCTCTCTCTCTCTCTATATATATATATATATATAGAGAGAGAGAGATATATATATATATATTACTTAAAAATTTAAAAAAATAGGTAAATGAGGTAATCCTGCAGATTTTACACGTATATTATAATTTATTATTTCACAGCGAAATTTAATTTTCTCTTGAGAACTTTCGTTTTTAATTTATTAAATGCATAATTATATGTTGTATTTCAGCTATTACAGCGCTAATTTGTAAGTCTTTCTAATTTCTAAGCCATTTTTTCGGCTCTCAACAGTAAATAGTCTGATGATGATGCAACCATTTTTTTAATTCAAACTATATGCCGGATTGTCCGATAAGATGCCAAATGGAAATTTCTCTCTTACAAACAAAGAAAATAAGAATAAAACATCTAGTAACGAAATAAAAAAAAGAAATAGTCTTTAAAATATATTTATTTATCTTCTAAGAACATTAAAATAGATGAATAATACTTTTTAAAAAATATCTTCAGTCAGTAAATTTATTTTAGCATGGGTCGAGCCAGGTAAAAAACATCTGGCAGCAGTTCGCTGGGTAAACAAAATGGAGGTATCGTAACAACATTATATCTTATCTTATCTATACAGACGCTCCTTCTATGCAGAAGATAGTTGCGTCCACAGACCATGACAGATGATCTGTTGGCAAGTGATGCAGCGTTCACAGGCCACGGCTTTGTGGGTTCCACGCATTACCCAGCCGCCTAACTACATGAAGTGTTAGGTACCCATTCGGAGCGGGGTGACTCAGGGACGCCCTAGCCCCGGGAACAAACCCTTGCCTTCACACGGATTCGAACCCGTGACCATCGGTCATCTCTACTGGACTACTTGGATTTCACCGAAGCTAAGTGTTTTTTCTATTATTTCGTTTTATTCGTTTCATTTGTGTACTATTTGTCCGTTGAAGAAGGCTCTTTGCCGAAACGTTCGCTGTTGTGTTACGTCCTGTCAGGCCTACTAATACCCTGTTTTTATTTTATGCATTTACCTTTTTAAAAGCCTGATTGCAGTCTCACCCCCATTACTTTATTTACCATCGGTACGACAGTCCAGTGCGCTGCCACTCGACCACCGCGTCCCATTCGACCACCGCGTCCCATTACATGTATTATATAGAGCCGAAAAAATGCATTTGAAATTAAAAAGACTCACAAATTAGCGCTGTAATAGCTGAAATACGACATATAATAATGCTTTTAATAAATTAAAAATGTAAGTTCTCATGAGAAAGTTAAATTTCGCTGTGAAATAATAAATTATAATATACGTGTAAAATCTGCAGGATTACCGTAAATGAAATATTAACATTTGGAGAAAACCGAAATTGGTTGGAAATGATGTGATCTAAAAAAAAATTGCTAATTCCAAATAGTACAAATATGTTAAAATACATACATTATCATTATCCTCGAGGATACCCCATCAATCATGATATGAAAACATTTGACACTCTCAGCTATACATGTACATTAAAATATATCTGAGCAGAGTAATGACAGAGGAGCTTACCTGCAGTGTCGTGTTGATGTCAAAACTCTCTAAGTTAAAGGCGATGAAAGCTTTGTTTCCCCTGGAGAAGGCGATCTGATAGTCTGACCCTGTCCACCAGTTGTTGACAGCTGTCCCCCTCGCCATGTTACGGAAGGCCACCATATTGTAGATTTGACGCCACCTTGCATAATAAAAACAATATGTTTATTTTAAAAAAGCGCAATAAATCTAAAGAACAACACTTATATTATATGCATAGCCGACAAAAGGCTATACATGTAGTTCTAGTTCCTAATTTGGATGCTCCAGAAATTCAAACTATTCGGTCTCTAAGTCATTCAAGAGCATTCATGGTAGTTAAATGTAATCACCTATTTTAAACATAGGGATGGAAGGAGTTTTTAAAAAATCGATTTTTAAGATTGTGAGATTTTAAAGATTTTTAAGAAAGTGCCATTTATTTAATTTTCCATTCGCATTTGTCTAGAAACTTAATATCAGCTCCTCTCTTTTCAAATCTGCCAAGAAAACCGTACCTGTGTTCACAGCTCCAGCCACCTGTACACGTCATGCCACTCAAGGTCACGTCCTTGATGCTCATGTCCCAGTTGTGTGGCGGTCCCTCGTAATCGTTGGCTCGGTTGTATTCGAAACTGCTGATGATTCGGGGAAATCCGTACGGATGTGCGAGCATGAAAGCTGTGGCAAGCTGAAATACCAGCATGAAAGATGTGGCCAGCAGTAATAACAACATGAAAGATGTAGCAAGCTGAAATAGCAACATGAAACATGTTGAAAGCCTAAACAATCAACATGTTTTTATTTAATTCTGTTGAACTGGGTTGGAAATATTCTCTGCAAATTAGACTACATTAGACCTGACACTTCCGATGCTCTGGCTTGTGTTTTTTTTTAGGTTGCATCTGTTACTTCCCACTTTTTTTAGCGTAACTTTTGTAATACTTTATTCACACTTCTCATTTAAACTGTAATTATGCGGTTCTTTACCCTAACTTTAAATAATACAACTTCTTGAGAATATCAACAGAAGTCACAGAAGAGAACAGCTGAGCAAATGTTGAGTACCTCAATATATTTTTGAGAATGTCATTAAGTTTAGAACCGTTGGGGGTAGTGGTTAGACCCCACCAACGCTACAGCTGACCTTGAGTGGACAACGATTTTGGAATAATCTGATGGGTCATGGAAAATTTATTTCGGACGCTACAACTACTTAAGTCCCATGTGATCACGTGTCAGGTGCCTGATTATGCCTGGATGTATGCATGCAAGCACGTGCAAAGGAATTGGTACATGATGGCTGACCAATCAAAATAAAGAGCTGCACGTTGACTCATGCCACCCAGAGGAATAGCCAATAGCAACTGTTAGAAATTAAGGACAGATGCCATGATGGCGTGGGTGAGCGTTCTCTCTCCCAGACCATCACAGGTCACCCTGAGAATTAGGTTCTAAAGGATAGACTGTGGGGAACAGAGCCTTGCTGAAGGGGGTTCAGGTTTGTTAGACTGTTAGACTTATAAGGATAGTCAAATGTATGTTAGAGTTAGATGTTATAATCCTTTTATATATTGATTGATGTATTGTTAGTCGATATGTGTATGTGTATTTTTATTTTCAGCAAGTAACGTAGGGTAGTGTTACCTACAGTGAAGAAATTAACGTAGGCCTAGAATAGCCAAACGTACTTAGTGTTGCCGTGAGCACCATATGTTCTCTACAGGCAAAAGTGGGCAAAGACGACACTGAGCCGGACGAAAGACTATTGTTAATAAACAGTGCAGCCAGCTGTCAGTCATTGAGTAACTGAGGGACGTGGTGTTTATCGGCCTATCAGATGATGTGTGGGTTAAGCATCGCTGACCTGTAAGGCGAAACACGGACTGACCCCGTCACATGAGACAGTGTGTGAGGTTGGCAGGCATATAGCAGAGCTGAGCCGCATCAAGGGACATAGTATCCAATTGTGAACGTACCTTTAATTTATATATTTTGTGCCTGAATTATTATTGTCAACATATTCATATTTTGTAATCAATTCATTTATATTTGTATGTATCTATTTAATGTAACTAAATATTTTCTCTCTGTTGTACACAGAGGTGCTATGTGTTATCATTTATATTTGTTTAAGCATTGTAGTTCAAGATTAGTATTAAAACTTAACACTGGGGCTAGAGCCAAGATTGAATGCATGTATTGATACAATTACCCTAGACAACAAGAGTCAATAATTAACATATATGTGCTGGTATCTAGTGTATAGACATCAGTTGTCAACACAAATGTTCAAAGCCTCGATAACAAAGGTTGATTTTTTTTTAAAAAGCAATTTCTTTGTCCGGGCTTTTTATTATTTCATCTTGATAAGCAATAATACCAAAAAAATGCTTTTTTACTCTCTCGTATAAAGAGTATAAATCGAGAAAAAATCTCGATGTTTTACACCTTCCTGTGTCAGAAAAAAACGGATGTACATTATCTGTATTTGAGTGTGCGTGCGTTCGTGCCTGCTGCGTGCGTGCACGTGTGTGTATGTGGGGGTGTGTGTTTGTGTGTGTGTGAACACGATATATTGAGTACCGTTTCAATTTCGATGGACGAAATAGCATATATAAGAATTACACCCTGAACTTTTAGACGATTTCTGTAAGAGGAAGTGGCACTTTGCCCCCACTAGAAGTGACATCCCATCGCTTACATTTATATAGGAATATACGAGACATTGTAGGGAAGCTCACTTCCACTTTCTTTTTTTCTTTTAAGCTATTATGTTTATAGAAATGATCTATATATCAATACTCAGCAGTTATAAATAATGGTTAATTTACAGATACCTGGCTAATACTCTCCTTGCCTTGCAGTAACTTATGTTTGGGCTAAAATTTGCTATTCTCAAGATAACAGAATACTTTTCTGGAAATGTATTCTTTAAAAAAAGTTCACACCAATGCTCAGTCCGCCGTCTAACAAAATTACAAATAGATACCTCAAATCCTGTTCGTGTGGTGCCTGTAATAGCGAGATCTTTATAAAGCACAAATATTGTAGAAAATCAAGATATATTTATTTTCATCAAAAAGGAAAAGTCCATGTAAGAGTGAGTATGTTTTACCTTGTAGGGTCTTGGCTCCCAGTGTGTGAGAACACCTCCACCACCTCCATGGCCCCTCTGGTTGTCGTGGTTGTCAATAAAGTTGACAACCTTCTCTGTGGCCCACATCCCCCAGCCTGGGCCCCAGTTGCTCAACCACTTCATCGCATTTTGTCGCCTTCAAGTTCGAATAATAGAATTAAAACTTTCAGAAAAGAAACAAATGAGGTGAGGGGTAGAAGTAGACTGAAACTGAATTTTTAAAAAAAAATAACAAAAAAAAACAAATTCTCTTTAATTGTGTTGAAGAAGATATAAGCTAATACTAATCATAATTTCTTAAGTATTATACTTGTTAGCTATTTTGTGGCAAGGGGCATTAACTTTTTCAGTAGAATGTATGATCTCCAATATAAATTGAAAGTACAAACCTGAAAACTTTGGCAATCTCTAAACCATATTTGAAGTTAGTGACCCGTCCTGTAGAGAAATATTCCTCAGCTTTGATTGGCTCTCCTCCTTGGTCAATGACCTCTTGGAATACCAAGGGTTGTCCTCCCATGGTCACCGACTTCAATACATATTTAAAAAAAATACAATGTAGAGTCATCATTGCAAGATTGGTAATTATTATTATAAGATGTTGCGGTAGGCCTACTTGAATGTTGAATGTTCTCTACTCGCCAGCTTAGGAGTATTATTATGAAAACGATAAAATTCATTTCTAAAAATGCTATTTGAAAGGTCGCTTTAACGTCAATACCCTGACAAATCTGAGAGCCAGTGTCAACTTTTGTGAAAATATGTATACAGTGACAGGTCCTTAGAACAAAATCATATTTTTTCTATTTAGCCCCGCCAAAAAAAATGCACTTAAGAACATGCTAGTGGAGGGTTGGTTGGTAAATTCTGACTGTGCATCATGCGTATCTTTTTTGTTTTAAATGGTTCTGTGGTGGAATCGGTAGAATCTGCTCCAAAATGAAGTAGAAACGTTTACATTCAGATGTAACATTATATTTATGTTTCAAGACACACAAAAACACGATAAATTTAAATCTTTAAATTTCCCTATCACGTTGTGCCCATGTTAGCAGTAGTCCAGTGATAAAGGTATCGGAGAAGACAATCAATGAGCTGCTTAAAAGTTTTAGAAATATCAGATCGGTCTACGCTGAATGGGATATACTTATAAAATCACATCCCTTTTAACGGGGTTGCGATTCCTAATTGTTTCAAAGAAATAATAATGTGAGGAAATTGAAAAAAATTTAATAATTGTATTGTTTTAATATAAAACATGAAGTTGTTTTATAGTCATTATCTAGGTCCCCCCCTTCACCTAAAACGAAAAAAAATAACTCACCTATCAATCTCCATTTACACCCATGCATGTCGGGGATATTGTGTGTCCGGGGCAACAATAATATTGGCACCCCCTTCAATATAATATTATTTTACATTTGTTTACTTATTATATTGGAAATATGTTAGCCCTTCTTTTGGCGACATTCTACTTTGGCACATGGGGACATATTTATTCATTTGCCCAAATCTCGCTACGCCTCTGTCCTGTCCAAACTCCCAAGTCAAATTATCGGAACGCCAACACAGGTTTAATTGAAAAGGGTCTATGGTGGATACTTATTTGGGTGGAGGTGGGATTGAGGTGGTGTCGGCAGATATCACCCATTGGGGCGCAATGTTCTTCTATATAAAAGGAGCGTCTGTAACAGGTTAGTGGAGGGAGCAACGAGACATGATAGAGTCAATGAGTTATAAGGGGAGGTAAGCGTATTTCAAGAAAATATTCGAGGTCATATAATTCAAATGTTGCTTTACCTTGACCTTCTGGAACAGTGCAATTAAGTCACCTGGCCACATGTGCTTGGCCGCGTCCACTCTGAACCCAGCCACACCAAGGTCAATCAGGTGGTTGAGAAAATCGGCCGCCTTTTGTCGGACGTAGTCTTTTTCCATTTTTAAATCAAGGAGACTGACCAGGCGACAGTTTCTGATTGGTAGAAATAATTCATAATGAGAATTTAAGGTTATTTTGATGTTGTTTTTTTATACTTACACATTTTAATGTCTAGGAATATGCAAACCTTAATTTTTTTATTTTTAAAATCACTTGTTGGACTAGCAAAAGTTGTTAATTGCTTTTTATTATTATTATATACATAGTGAACTTGTTTTAGTAGAAAAGTTAAGTTAAATTGAAAGATAAACATTTGAAAATAATCCAACTTTTAAATACATCAAGAAACCAAGTTATGCCACCACCCACCACCCCCATCAGACGATCGTCTTGTTTCTGAATCAATTTTTAAAAGGGCTAAATGTTAGTGTGGCACGCACCACACTGCTGTTAAGCACCAGTTCGACTACCTGACTTCCTCGGGGCTCTGGTAGTTGTGAATGTTCAGGTCCCACGTCTGACACTCGCCGTAGCTGTTGAAATCTGTCGGCCCGAACGGAACCCCGGGAAACTGGAGCCCGCCGGCGTCATAGTAGGTGCCCCCCGTCCCGTACCCAGCCCCGCCAGCGCCGGTCATGTGGTTCAGTACCACGTCGACGTAGATCCTAGGGAGGAAAAAGTCAAGAAATATTTAAATTGGTAAACCTCAAAGATTAGTGGAGTAAAGTAAATTTCCCTTTAAAGAACTTTAGGTATATGGGGCAAGTGAAGCAGGAGTCACGAAGGTTCTGTGGCCAAGAATACGAAGGGATTGCGTTGCTAGTCTTTACTTTATCCCAAAGATTGTTAGGTAACCATCAGAGCTGTGTGGACCCAGGGCCTCTCTTAAAACACGGGAACAAATCCCTGCCTTCACAGTTTAAAAATCTTCATGTGCAACATGTAGACATTTCAATGTCCTATTTAGACATCTTAACATGTAATATGTAGACATCTTCACATGGGATACCCTGATATCTCAACATGTGATTTTTAGATATCTTAAAATGTAAAATGTGTTTAATATTTGGACAAATTTAAGTGTAAAATTTAAGAAAACAGGTAAAATTTAGTAACAGTCTGTAAATGTGAATTATATACAGGATATAGATTATGAATATCACGGATTGTGTGTCACTTGAAATCTAAATGTACTCGTCTAATATGTCGGGTAAGCAACTGCAGTACTTTGTGTAACAGTTGAAAACGTTCTGTTGGTATTGCGTATGTCAATAAATCACTTACCGTGTATTAATAAATGATATTCACAACTACATTAAGTAGTCAAACGGGGTGGGTTGTCTAGATGCACTATATGGTGGTAGAAGTATGAGGTGTAAATAGCTGAATCTGATTGTGTACTTCGTCAAAAAAAAAGTATCAATCCTTTATTTTAAAAATCAGACCTCTCTGTCTCACCTGACCCCCGCGTTGTTACACCTCTGCACCATATTTCTGAATTCCTCCTCGGAGCCGCTTCTGGTTTCCAGTTTATAGCTGACGGGCTGGTAGCGTTCCCACCATGGACGGTTGGGGTTAGCTACAACTCTGTTCTCATTGGCTGGTGACGTCTGAATGGGATGAAACCAATGGTTAGGTTAGGGTTAGGTTTAATGTGGGCCACAACACTGTTCTCATTGGCTGGGGATGTCTGAATGGGATCAAACCAATGGATGGGTTAGGGTTAGGTTTAATGTTGGCCACAACACTGTTCTCGTTGGCTGGGGACGTCTGAATGGGATCAAACCAATGGTTAGGTTAGGATTAGTTTTAATGTGGGCCACAACACTGTTCTCATTGGCTGGGGACGTCTGAATGGGATCAAACCAATGGTTAGGTTAGGGTTAGGTTTAATGTGGGCCACAACTCTGTTCTCATTGGCTGGGGATGTCTGAATGGGATCAAACCAATGGTTAGGTTAGGGTTAGGTTTAATGTGGGCCACAACTCTGTTCTCATTGGCTGGGGATGTCTGAATGGGATCAAACCAATGGTTAGGTTAGGATTAGGTTTAATGTGGGCCACAACACTGTTCTCATTGGCTGGGGATGTCTGAATGGGATCAAACCAATGGTTAGCTTAAAATTACGTTAAGAATTAGCTAAATATATGCTCCATCATCTGAGGGGTAATTACAACTCTATTTTTACGTTCAAAGGAAGGAGATCCAAATTATTTAAGTACATGATTAAAAGAGGGGGGGGGGACGAATAGTGTCGTTTACTTAAACCTTTGAAAAGCTGACCATAAGACCATGCTGGGAAAATATATATAAAATAAAAAATTTGAAAAGATTTATGTTTATCTTTGTCTACAGTTGGTTTACTATACGTTTGACAGAGCCCATACCGTTTTGAGAATTTAAAATGTACAGCGTAAAAATATTTACACTTACCTAAATAAATTTTTAAAATATATTTCAAATACAATGTTGAGGCTAATATAGGTCTTTTTATTCAAACTTTAAAAATATTAATTACGTTTATTTAAATGTTATTCTGGTAGTATTTCCCATAAACCTGAATCAAATTTTCCAAAGCATTTCGCCAATGTAAGCAAAATAAAATATCTGCAGATCGTGACCACCGCTACTTTCCCACGCGGTTTGCTTCAAAGAAGTACTTGTCCCAAATAATAAGAACCGATACATCATCTTTACAGTAAGCAACACAGATCTCTAAATATTCAACTTCATTGTCTTTACTATCGTCGAACACTTGAGTTTTAATTCAAATTTCAATTAATCTGTTATTTAGCCAATATATTCGTTTAATTTGATTTTTTCAAGCTAAATTATGCGTGTTTTCTCATTAATGTTATACATCATTGGAACAACCAAAGCGCCGCATCTTTAAATCTCAAGTAAGACCTACTTGTACGTTAATAGAGCCCTTATACCACCAAGAAAACCAACTATAAACTAGATTTATGACAAAGGAGATGTAATACCAAATTAATCCAATCTATCCTTTAAACCAAATTGTACAGCAGAGAAGCCCTATATACTATAGCACACGCCTGTCTGGCATGGAAGCCCATGTGCTAAAACAGACATCAACTCTAGCACCCGTATGTCTGGCATGGAAGCCCATGTGCTAAAACAGACATCAACTCTAGCACCCGTATGTCTGGCATAGAAGCCCATGTGCTAAAACAGACATCAACTCTACAATATGACCCACGTCCTGTACGGAAAAAGCACTTTTATACCAACACTTACATACGGCATAGAAGCATTTGTACTAAAGACGATATTACTTTTCTATAATTCCCTCCTGCATGGCTCAGAGGCCTTTGCACTACACCAAAAAAAACAACCCCAAATCAACATGTGTACGCTTCTATACGACCTACCTGAACGGCACAGAAACCATAAGGCCCCAAGAATCGCTCACACTCAGCAGCGATGTCGTTCCACTTCCATTCAAACAGATGGACGATGCCGTCCCTGCCCCCCAACACAGTGAGGGTCAGTGTAGGCAGCGGACACGGCTGAAAGAAGTTCAAATTGAGAGATAAACACACATTTTTTTGTAACTGGTTGAGAATGGTTCAATTTCTCAAAATTATTATTTATCATTTAGTGAATTATTTATAAAACATAAAAATCATTAAATAAGAAAATCCCGTAAAAAACCAAGTTTTTCACTATAAATCCTTTATGTACGAGAAGTAACTAAAAGAATGTTCATTATAATACGCAGCGCCAGACCATCCAGAAATACAAAATTGCAGTTGTGTCGTAAAACGTGTTTAATATAATGCGCACCGATCAGGAATATGTTTATAAAAAGAGCTGTCAATAAAATACGCACCTTATTGCGCGACAGAAAGGTTGTTCAATATAATACCACCGCGACGCTCTATCTCAAAAAATAGCATGATACATAGGAATAAAAAAAATAATCTAAAAAATCAATAATTTAATTACGGTACATGCGATCGATCTGAAATTTTGATACATTGTTTTTATCATCGGTACGAAACTGCCTGCAAAATTTCAGCTCGCTATCTTGCGAGCAAGTGGGTTAAAAATCGATCAAAAGTTTTGGCGACAAGCAAGCAAGCAAGCAAGCAAGGTCCGCCGCAGACACCACGAGTTAATATAAAGGATTTAAAAAGAACGTTAATTCATTAAAAGAATCTGAAATGTATTGGCGACTTATATAACAAGTTTCTTCAAGTTTTGCTCAATGGATTGAATGATCAGTTCATTACTGACTGGTTACCATGTAAAATAGTTCCATTCTTGATATTGGCTTACACACGACTTATTTACGAGTCCGCGGGATTTTAGGTTTGTATGCACCATCTTCTGGGCAATGAGTCGCATGTTTAAACACGTGGTGATGATTCGTATTCTACGACCGGCTCGATCTGCGAGTACTACACTACTAATATCAGAATAATCATCATCATTATCCATCGAACTACAGCCCATGCCGGGTCATGTCCTATTCAGGCCAATCCTTTCTTACAGTACGTTTCAGCATACTATATTCTGTACAACCGGGAGTGACCCCACAACTTCACTGTTACTGTCATGATTAAGTACGACCTTTGAAGAATTATTTTTCGTACTCATATTTTATCCTATCAAATAGTGTTACTCTATTTTTTCATGAACATGTTATCTTTTAACTCTGATTTCACAACCTTCACTTTCGAGGTGTATTGCGGCAACGTTAAAACCTAGTGATAGAAAAGTCAAAGTCATCCGCGAATGTCATCCAGGCTAATCACGAAACGATTACAGTTGGCTCCAAATGTGTCGATTATAAATTCCAAATCCTTTGATTGATACTTTCATTGATGAAATCTGATCGACTTAAGGGAAGAAAGGAAGACAACCTCAGCTTCCAATAGTTTCTTCATACAATCACGCATGGTACCGTTTGTTTAAACCATTGTCTGAAAACCTTCTTTCTCAACAAATTTAAGAAATTTCTAAGCCTTTAAAAAAAGAAAAGTTGACGCTAAATGATTTCCAATTAATTTTTGTTAAAACTTGTATTTTAAGAACAGAAAAGGAAGATCTATGTGAAGCAACAATGTAAACAAGTATCATAACAAATATGAAAGACAATGACCGATGCTCGTTTGCGACGCTAATAAAAAAAAGGAAGGGGGGGATGCCCTTTAGAGTGAAATTATCATGACACTGTCGCTGAATCGGTTGTGTGTTAGGGGAAAGCTCAAAGTTATTTTTTCTAGTTGCTCATCAAACGGTTTACTCGTGATAAGAACGCGAACGAAAAGTGCGAGTTTCGTGTCTATACATGGGCAACAAAATTGATTTCTTTATCTCCGCTCCGATGTCTCGATTACAGGACAAAAACCCCGTCCTTTTAAATAATAATTTTAAAAAAAAACGAATATGAACAGTTTCATGAATATACATATATCAACAGACGATATATATCTTAAAAACTTAACTACAACAACAAGAAAAAATGTGTCGCCCACCTGTCACCAGAAGAAAAAATACTGCCAGCTTGGTGAGAATCATGACTTGAAGACTTCACAGGCGTGTTAGCAAAACATTAACCTGACTTGACAGTAAATTTGGGACGTTATAATGAGCGGCCAGGCGTCCCGTGTGGAAGATTTCCCAGAATGTCCAGTAAACTAAGGTCTTTGGAGTGTAAATCCGGATCGAAAAGCTTATTGTTTTTATATAGACGTATTTCATGCTCAGGGGCGTATCCAAATTTTTGATATTCTTTTCATTGACACAATTGAGTACAACAGCTTAGCTTAACATGTGACCTGTTAGTGAAATTATATTTAATTAACTTTCGTAGGTGATCGGCTTATCGTATTTGAACTCACAATTGTATTGTATTCGTCAAATGCATACTAATCAATGTATTTGAGTATGTTGGGAACCTGTTAATAGCAATTTGAGGCAACATTTTTTTATACTTTAACTTTAGGATTCCACTACACTATTGTAATCGAGAGTGAAAGTTGATGATTTTAACAGAGTGGACCATGGTACTTAATTGTAAGTTAGTGTCCCCCTATTTATTGAACATAACTGGAGCATCTAACATAGTTCTGTGCTCAATGGAATTAGACTTAAAACAAACAACATAATCAACTTGCTTAGTATTAAACTAAATTTTGTTAAAATTGAAGTTTAAAAAATTGAAATAATTTTTTTTCAATTCTTCGTAAAGTTTTATTTTTATTCTTTTACGCAATTTATTATTAGCTATGTAATCTTTTTTTTTAATTATATGCTTCTATTCATTTTTATTGATTTCTATGTTGACTAATAAATTCATTTCTTTTTCAACTAAATACTTCACTTCTGCTAAAATTGCCTCTAAAACAATATGGCAAGCCAGTTACTTCTCCGTGTCTACCTTTTTTTCTTACAATTAGCTCCGCTTTAAATCGTTTATCTCCGTAATTAAAAACGCCAACAATATTTACCGAGTCCTAGACTCTTTTGGGGAGCTACCTCTTCACTTCAGAGGTAGTTAGAAATTAATAAGACGATTCATGAAAAAAAAACATTGAAATAAATTTGCGTGGTCGTGTGTTTAAGAGCACGTCGCCTGGAGGTAAGCCCCTACTACCGCTCCTTTTAACGGACCCACATCAACAGGTTAGTGGTTTCGTCCACGATCACGTGACATTAACATCCGCCTAGAAATTGTTAACCTGCCATCAAAAGTGGGCGCGTTAGGAAAAAAAGGGGGGGGGATAATCCATCATTTGGTAATTGTTTTACTTTGTTTCCGGTTGACATGAAAACAAAACGAACCAAACAAAAAAATTCACAATAAATAAAGGTGTGAATTGTTTTGTCGTGTAGTTTAAATTATACAGCTTAGCCCTTCCCCACTCCCAAGCCTCTCGAAGCCCTTCCAACAGAGGCTTATTTAAAGAATAGATTGAAAACTTTTAGCCTAAAGTATCACAGAGGGTAGTTGGTACAACATTGGGGGCTACAAACAAACACAAATCTATACAGACAAACTTGATGTATTTCGTAGCACAAGAGCCTGCTGATTCTTTTTAATCAACTCAATTAGTTACCAAAGGATTTTTTTCCTGTTGATCTTTCAATCGTATTTCAACTTTAAAAATCGCAAGGAACAAATTAAATTTACCATTTTGAGAGAAAATTAATAAGTGATTTAATATCCTTAATAATAAGATTGACAAACCATTGTCCATCTGAACTACCATGAAATATTTAAAGTTGGCTCTCAGATTGAAGGGTATTGGTTTTCAAATGTCACATATTTATTTCCTGAGATCATTTTTTAAATTTATTTCTCTTTTAATTTATAAGGGTTAATTTCGGTAAATAAATTCATACAAATTCCATAGGTGCTCTAGTCTTCAAAAAAATTTAAAAAAAAATAAAAAAATTCGTCCATTATATTTACTTTAATACGAATTCTTAAGACCATATGCAATATTGTTTTAAAGAAGTACTAACACATAAGCAACATGTTGAAGGAATCCATCCTTTTAAAAAAACAACTTGGATCAAATCAAACTTGTTAAATAGGGTTTGAGCTGATCGCCAAGGACCTGGAAGACGTGTAATGAGATATTGATCACAGCGTCACACGAGACAAGTTAATCATTGATCAAGCTGCAATTTAATTCACGAGGGCCGTTGGCTAAGGTGTTCAACACTTAATTAGACGCCCTCTTCTCATCTACTGCGCTGCAACACTATTGTTGTATTTTCATGCCTGTTATTAGTTTAATGCTTTCCACTCGTTTTTAAAGCTGTTTTCTTAATGTCGTCGACGCTACTGCTAAGTTTCAACCGGGTGATTCTGTTGGACACATATTCGTCTTATAGTGATACATTGCACCTTACATTTAGATTGAAAGGCTCAACTCGTTCGTTGAACAGAAAATCGGGTTATCTGGACCGAAAGCGTCAAAATCAAAAGATTGCATAACCATTTTTTCACCCTAATAACATACATTTTAAATGAATACTTTTCACTGTTTTTTTAGGTCTTTAAAATTTTTTTTTAAATGACATGATGAAAATTGAAGATAATAGATGATAGCCTACTTAATGACTGGTCAGGAACTGTGCACCACCCCCGCGGGTCCCATTTACCACCACTTCATTTATGTAATATGTTTAAAAACAATAATTGCACTGTTTTTTTAAAAATATAAATATCTTTAATGTATTTAATTAATAATTCCAAAGTAATTACGTATGAACATTAGGGGCTCATAAGAATTTATACCAAAAAATATCTAGAACAAAATAATCTCTCAAGGACGTTGATTTAGTGAAAATAAACAGCTGTTTATGTAATGACGCCGGAACAGACACAAAATTTGGCCTAGAAGTTCAAGGTTATAAGTGACATGTATGTCGTGTAGAATGCTGGACGTTTACCTCAAAGACGAATTCAATGAGCTACAGATGTGTAGATCAAATAACTGCGAGTGGTTAATACTTATATTAAACATGGATTGGATGACAACAACAAGAAAATAATGATTTTTTTTCAAATATAAAGAATTCTAAACTAAACCAAAGGAAAAAAAAAGAGAAAATATAGTTTTCAATTTTTTTCTTATCCATACTCGACTTTGTGAAACCGAGTTTAGAAACATTTCTAGAAACGATTGGAAGTTTTAAAAAAATAATTGTGGTTAAGCAGCTTCACACATTTTTGAAAAAGTGACCGCTAAATGAGCGGGCGTTTACAAGAGTATTGCGTTTACATTTGGTATGAGGTTGGGTGTTTACAGGAGTTGTGTTTTTACAAGAGTTGTGTGGTTATATGTTGCATGTTTACAGGACATTTGTTTGTACATTAATTGTATGTTAAAGATACTTGAATTTGTTTTTTTGTTTTAAATTAAATTTCTGAACCGTCAATTCCATTTTCATGATATTCTTTGAAAATATATGACAAATATCAAACAGACTTAGATTTTATTCAGACAAATTTAAACTCAAATAATCCGTGTTTATGAAAATGTGAAGTAATTCACTAAATATTTACAACTGTTTTGAAATAGTTATTTTAAAAAAAAATTAAATCATTATTTTGTCGCTGAAATTATTCACTTTTTTTAGTCCTTGATAAATTAATGAGTGTAAAACATCGTAACGGAACACAATGAGAATGTTATGTGCAGTTATAAGCAGTCAGCAGCAAAATACTCACGAAAAAGTTGACCCTATAAAAATAAAGGCAGTAATTCTACCAGAAAGAAAAACTACGTGCAAAAATACGGAGAAAAAAAGTATGGATGTGAGTGGAGCAAGCGATCCAAAATGTGCAACATGGACTTCATCATAATCCTAGATTTAAAGCAGAAAATAAAATGATTGCACGCGGCACTGGCCGGGACATACAAAGTAAGAATGTGTAAAGTGAAGAGGGTGCATCAATTAAAATCCCAGCGGAAATTCGTCAAACGAGATACGCATGCAGTTCGATAGGCGATGTGGAAGAGCATCTACTACCACAACACATGGGATCTAAACACGGAAACATAATAAGGCATATGTTTGATGTGTGTGTAATTAGGCAGACTACAGTTCTACATGGTAATTTTTGCAACTATAGGAAAGTTTTAAACAAATATCTAGTTTATTTGTTTTACAACTCATGCGCCGATTGTATATTACTCTTTGAAAACAATTTTCGAAGTATTTACACCCTTCACAGCCTTTAAAAAATTGATTTTTAAATTTAATTTTGAGTTTTAATCTTTGTCTATGTTCATATAGATAACTTAATTAATCTTGGCCCAACTTCTAACAAAGCATTTTTAAGAAAAAAAGCTGGCCAGAAACACGAAGACCCACCCCAACCACACACAACCAAAGTATACCAACAAATGCATTATAATTACTGTATTATCTTTTTGTAAGAGAATTAACATATAATGAGGAACACGCGTGTATGCCTGCATTAGAACTACGATACAATTGAAATAAAGATAATTATACGTGTCTTTAGAATCAGAATGCAAGATACAATAACGAATTGTGTGCTCAAAACAATAAAATAAAGCTTAAT
Source organism: Ampullaceana balthica (assembly GCA_944989445.1). Classification (NCBI taxonomy): domain Eukaryota; kingdom Metazoa; phylum Mollusca; class Gastropoda; family Lymnaeidae; genus Ampullaceana; species Ampullaceana balthica. Next base: position 174,435 of record CALYLW010000300.1, on the reverse strand, counting down.
TAATAGACTAATACACAAGTGAACGTTCCGGCTTTTGCCTATATCGAATGTAGTCCAATTCTATAAGATATATTACTTTTTACAATCAACAATAATTGTGTAAACGGCTTTGATCACAAAACGCACGAAAAAATATAAGTGAAACGTATCATTTTCGTGCATCTTTCATTTTGCCCTCTGTATAATTACTTATCTAAGGTCTTTTAAATGTTATTTATGCCGTTATAATACTAAGATATCGACATAAAGCTCATCTATCATTTCATCTACTCCAATACCTTTGTTTTTTTTTAAATCTTAGCAAGGTTCAACAAACAGAAAGAAGACATTGTATTCCTTTATTTTACAGATTTTTATTGTAAACTTAAAGATAATAAATTCGAAAGGTACAGAAATAACAATCTAAAATAAAATGGCATGAAAAAATACAACTGACATATAAATAACGACATATTATATGTAGCAAATAACAATTACAAAAAAGTTAGAATCTGTGAGCCGGAGATCCTACTTTAGCACCTGAAAATAGAATTCAGCATTTTTTGTTAGATGTATATATTAATATCATTTTATAATTAGTAAACATTTAGTTTATTGAATGAAATTTTTGATAATTATCCTTGTTAAAATGTTGTATTTATAATTTCTATAAAGGAATAAGTTCATTTTATTTTACTAAACAATTTGATCTTTGTATCATTATATATACTTATATTTGAGAATCAAATTGTTTCCATTCAGCAGCTGCGTTGTATCATTGCCGGGGAAGGGTTCCCGATGACATATCAGATTGCCGCATGAAGTCTATAATACTCTCACTCCAGTTCATAGAGCTACGAGGTACGGTTTCTGAACATTCAAGTTCACTCTTGCAGACTCTCATCAAGGCAAGCCTTGCAGCTGAGACTTAAGAGTCTGTCTCAGACAAGCTGCCCATCCGTGATTTAAAACTCTTATCTCATCAAGGCTTGAACTGGTGTTCATGTACTTGGATGTGTTGGGATCTGAACGCTAGCCCACTCGTGTGTCATTTAGAACATGTTTTGGTGACAACCCGCCATGGACTTAGTCACCACACACATCACTCAGCTCATGGGGGGGGGGTTTGGTTGTGATTATTAGGGCTGTACAGGATTCAAATTTTGGAAATCCGGCTTGAGGCGGAGCCGGATTTGTAAAAAATGACCGGATTCCGGATTTGTGGGAGCCGGAGCCGAAATCCGTTAACCACTAGTGACTATATAATGAATATCACATGACCAGCCAATACACGGCGGCTAGAAACAACCCTATACACAATGACAACGCAAATGTGCAAAGCCTCTCATCTACCGAAGAAACGCCCTTGAACGTTTTTAATTATTCCTGCTTACCCCCTCCCCTATTCTGTGGCTGCTTTAGTTCATTAACTTCACAATTGTCTGACTTATCTTTACTGGTAGGTCTAGATAACAGACAACAGAATGCTTTTTTGTGTGTATATTAATTAGGTGTGTACCGGATTTCGGCTCCGGCTCCAAAAAATCCGGAATCCGGTCATTTTTACAAATCTAGCTCCAGCAGGATTTCACTTCATAAATCTGGCCGAATCCTGCAGGAGAGCCGGATTTCGAAAATTGAATCCGGTACACCCAAAATATTAAAGAACAGTACATACCAACATGGATGGCCACCATGGGGTCCTCACAGTTCGAGCAGACCTGGATGTGCGCCTGTCCGTTTGCGGCCACGGTCACTGTGGCGCCCGTGCACTTGCCGTTCTCAAGGTTACCTCTGATGACGTCACAGTAGGTTCCGGCAGGGAGCCCGGTCTTTATTAAATGTACGCAAATTAGTTCAGTGAATCTCAATACATAAAAGAAACCGCAAATCTTAAACTTTCCACTAAAGCCCAACATATTAATTAGAAACATACAAATAGCTGACATGAAATAAGAAAAAATTATGCTATGGGAGAAAAGTAAAAGCAGGACATTTAAAAGAAAAATAAATTTTATATTAAGTGGTTTGAATCCAAATACAATAATCCATTTGAATTTAAATCAGTACCCCCCCCCACCCCCAAATGTATCAGAATATTTTAATGTTTTCTTAATTTCAAAATAGCAAAGGGAAATTGTTCGAAATTCAAAGCCATGAATTACTATAGTACTATAGACAAACGGAAAGAGCTGTAAACTTTTAAAAAATCAAATATCAGCAACAAGCATAGAGGCGGAAAAGTTGTCGATAATTTATATTTAGTGTTGGCAAAGAAATAAGCGACGTTTCGTTCGTTAAATCTAACTTAAGTTGTTGTTTTTTTATTGGTTTGATTGTCTGTTGTTGTTTTTTAAATTATTTATTATTATTATTATTATTATTGTTACTTTTATGTTGGCAAAATTATAATTTTTAAAGAAATCAACATTTTAATACTTGATATTTATACATTTATTTATCTGGAAATACATATCTTTTTATAATTAATTCTTCATTGGAATCAAACTAAATTTTAAATATTGCAAGTCATAAAAACTCATATGTCATTTAATTAATAGATAGAAAACTTTGGGGAAAGTTTCAGAAGTTTGTAACAAATATTTATACTAACTAATTTTAAAAATCACAAAAATATACATACATATACTTTTTAAATTATCGATTAAATTTTTTTGTGTGTTTATCTACGGAAAGCTAAAAATTAAATTTTCTTTCATGATTTCTGAACATTGTAATCTTTGAAGAGAAAAGTAAATGTTAACCTTAATTTCTCAGTAAATATTGTTTTTAACAGACATGTTTGGTTTGACAACATTATTTGAACGTGTGACCAGAGTGGAGACATGTGTTCTATGTCGCGTCTATAGAATGTATGGAATGAGACTAATAAAGTCAGTTGTTGCACAGATCGCGAACTTATTGTTTACTTCCCACAATACAATTGCTTGTATCAAAATAATATACTACTCATAGAAGTATTTAAAGCATCTTCACTTTCACCTAAATGAATCTAACTTTCAAATGTTCTCTCATTGGTGAGCAATATTTTTAAAAATAGAGTTAGCTCTATCATTTAAAGAGAATAAGTCTTAAAGAGGAAGAAACTTTTGGACATCGCGTTAAAAAGTTTGAGATTACCTGAAGTGTAGCGTTGATGTCGTGGCTCTCCAGGTTAAGGGCGATAAAAGCTTTGTTGCCCCTGGAGAAGGCGATCTGATAGTCTGCCCCTGACCACCAGTGCTCCACGTTTGTGCCTCTGGCGATGTTACGGAAGGCCACCATATTGTAGATTTGTAGCCATCTGATCAAAACGAAAATGTGAACTACAGATAATGGGGCATACTTACAATCATGGAAAACAGATTAAAACATTTATCATGAGATTGAGTGTATGTGAGTATAAGGTTGCGATTGTGCAGATTTTACTAAATGGAGTGGTTCTCACCTGTGCTCACAGCTCCAACCACCGGTGCACACCATTCCATTGAGCGTGACAGATTTGGTGCTCATGTCAGCATTGTGCGGGGGGCCCTCGTAGTCGTTGGCCCTGTTGTACTCGTAGCTGCTCATGATTCGTGGGAATCCGTACGGATGAGCGAGCATGAAAGCAGTGGCCAGCTGAAAGAAACGATAAGATTGAACGTGATGAAAGTTTCACATTACCTAGTCACCAATCACTTGGCAATGAGGTCTGATAAGACAAATGCTCAGTGAGTGAAAGTTTCATGAAAGTCTTCTTGGTTCAACTTGCCAGCTCTTAGCGTCCAATATCAAAACAAACCAAAATAAATAAATAAATAAAAATATTTAATTTATTTTAAAAAACTATTGATCTCCTAAGCTGCAAGATTCCAAAAAAAGTCATATTACTTACCTTGAAAGAAGTTACCTCAAAATACTAATAAACAACTGACAGTCTCTGCTCTTTTCCTCTTAAGCTACTGACATACCACTGGCGTATTATAGCACAAAATCATTACACTGAATTTTGTAAGATTTAATGAATGAATGAATGCTTTCTTCTATAGATCTTTGATCCCGATACTCATATAAAAGTGACATTTAAAGCTCTTAGCTGCCAAAATTAATATGCATCTGACCTTGTAGGTTCTTACCTGTTTACAACATACATCTGATCTTGTAATCTCAGTAGCTCTCTTTTTAACATAATGACGTAAGTTCTTAATGTTTAAAAAAAACAAATCACTTTCTAAGCTCTTTGTTCACAATTTCATTATACAACTGACCTTGTAAGCTTTTGGCTCCCAATGGGTTAGGACGCCGCCGCCGCCTCCGTGACCTCTCTGGTTGTCATGGTTGTCAATAAAGTTCACGACCTTGTCAGTGGCCCACATTCCCCAACCGACACCGAAGTTGCTCAAAAATTTCATTGGATTCTGACGTCTGCAACAGATAAAAGTTTGGTTTGCTCACATATATATAGCAACAGCTCTTGTGAAATAATATTTCAACTTAATAATGACGTGTTTTCTTTTCCGCGGTGACCTACAACACCTACGCATACTTACTTACTTACTTATGCCTTTCTACCCCGTCTGGGGCATAGGCCGTCTACAAGAACTTTCCACTCCTCACGGTCCTGTGCTTTCCTCTCCAATTTCTTCCAGGTGTATCCCATATTTTGCATGTCAGCCTCTAGCTCGCGTCTCCATGTATTTTTTGGCCTTCCTCTCTTTCTCTTTCCCTGTGGGTTCCATGTTAGGCATTGTCTGGTGGTGCTACCTGGGGGTTTTCGGAGCGTATGTCCTATCCATCTCCACCTCTTTTTTATGATGTCTTCATCAATAGGCACCTGGTGTGTCCTTTCTAGTAACTCTTGGTTATTTATAGTATTTGGCCATTTGATTTTCAGGATCTTTCGAAGGCATGTGTTTATGAATGTCTGCACTTTCTGCGTAAGGCTCGCTGTTGTTTTCCAAGTTTCTGCACCATATAGGAGGACTGTTTTGACATTTGTATTAAAGATTTTGACTTTGGTCTGCAGTTTCAGCTCCTTCGACTCCCATATTTTCTTTAATAATACAAATGCTGATCTAGCTTTTCCAATTCTAGCCCTTACATCTGCATCGGATCCGCCATTTGTGTCTATGGTGCTGCCTAGGTATGTGAAGGACTCCACTTCTTCCAGTGCCTTTCCTGCCAGATGGACATGTTCATGGTTGGATGGGTTTATCTTCATGATTTTTGTTTTACTTTTATTTATGTTGAGGCCAAGCTGTGCCGAAAATGTGGCTACGTCTTTTGTCTTTTCCTGCATTTGTTGCTGTTGTGGGACAGAAGTGCAATGTCGTCCGCGAAGTCTAAATCATTCAATTGTTCCCAGAGTGTCCACTGTATCCCATTCCTCTTTTTGTCTGTGGATTTTTCCATTATCCAGTCAATGGCAAGGATGAATAGTAAAGGGGACAAGAGACATCCTTGTCTGACTCCTGTTTCGACTGTAAAGGAGTCTGTGAGTCTACCTTCGTGGACCACCCTGCATGTCATTTCTTCATAAGAGCTCTGAATGATCCTCACTAGTTTCCCTGGTACTCCATAGTGTCGGAGAAGTTTCCACAAGGTTTGTCTGTCCAGGCTATCAAAGGCCTTTTCATAGTCTATAAAATTTATATATAGAGAGGAGTTCCATTCGATGGACTGTTCTACGATGATTCTCAGTGTTGCTATTTGATCTGTGCAGGATCTGTTTTGGCGGAAGCCGGCCTGTTGATCTCGTAGCTGCATGTCGACCTGGTCTTTCATTCTGTTCAAAATAATTCTGTTAAAAACCTTTCCTGGTACCGATAGCAGTGTAATTCCTCTGTAATTTGCACAGTTGCTGAGATCCCCTTTCTTTGGGATCTTGATGAGGTATCCTTCTTTCCAATCTTTTGGAACTCTCTCTTCTTCCCATATCTTCTCAAACAGAGGGTGCAGCATGTTGACTATTGTGTTTATGTCAGCTCTCATCATCTCTGCTGTGATGTCGTCCGGTCCCGGTGATTTCCCTAGTTTGAGCTGCTTGATGGCCTGGGCTATTTCTTCCTTATTTGGTGCACCTTCTTCTATTTGTAGGTCTTCATTTGCTGGTTGTATGTCTGGCGTGTTTGTGGGTGGGGGCCTGTTTAATAGTTCCTTAAAGTATTCCATCCATCTTTTTTGTTGCTCTTTCCTTTCTGTTATAGATCTCCCTTCTCTATCTTTGACAGGTCTCTCCGGCCTTTTGTATCTCCCTGACAGTTTTCTTGTTATGTCGTAGAGCTCTTTCAAGTTGCCCTTCCTGGCTGCTTCTTCTGCTTTGGATGCTAGGCCATCTATGTGGGCATTTTTATCTTTTTTAATGCTGTTTTTTACCTTTTGGTTTACTTCTTTATATCTCTCTTGCGCTTTCGTTTTCTCAGCCCTGGTGCGGCTGCTGTTAACTATATTTTTCATTTCTTTTCTCTCTTTTATTTTTTGCAGTGTGTTTATTGAGAGCCAGTCTTTTTGTTTCTGTTTCACTGATCCTAAGACTTCTAGGCAGGTGGATGTTACAGACGTCTTTATACTTTGCCACATATGTTCTACTTGGTCATCTTCTGTTTGGTCTTCTGTTTGATCTTCTAGCACTTGGAACTTATTCCTCAAGGTGGCACTAAATTCTTCCCTTTTCTGATCATTTGCCAGAAGTGCTACATTGAATTTGGTTCGCTTCGCAGTTGGCTGTTCCCAGTCTTTCTTTAGCTTTAATTTAAGTCTTGCACAGACAAGATGATGATCGGATGCGACATCTGCTCCTCTTTTTGCTCGTACATCTTGTAGAGACTTTCTAAATTTTTTGCTAATGCATATGTGGTCTATTTGGTTTTGCGTTTTGTTGTCTGGGGATACCCATGTTATCTTGTGAATGTTTTTATGTTGAAATTCGCTTCCACCAATAACAAGCTCGTTTGTTGCGCAGAAGTCCGCTAGTCTTTCTCCGTTCTCATTTCTCTCTCCTACACCGTGGCGTCCCATGATTTCCTCATACCCACTGTTGTCTTTTCCAATTTTGGCGTTAAGGTCTCCCATTAGGATGTTCAGGTCTCTATTTGGAAGTTTTTCTATTAGTGCTTGTAGTCTATTGTAGAATGTTTCTTTCTCTTCTTCTTTGCTGTCGTTGGTGGGTGCATAACACTGTATTATGTTCATCTTTATTTTCTTTTTCTTGGTTCGGAAGGTTGCTGTTATTATCCTTGGTCCATGTGCTTCCCATCCAATCAATGCTTCCTGTGCCTTCCTTGACAGCATCAAAGCGACTCCTTGCGTGTGCGGAGCATCTTCCTCCTCATGCCCCGAGTACATTAGCATTTCTCCAGAGGCCAAAGTTATTTGCCCAGCTTGTATCCATCTTGTTTCGCAGATACCAAGCAGTGTAAGTTTGTAGGATCTCATTTCTGCTGCCACCTGCGCTGCTTTCCCTGCTTCATACATGGTTCTGACGTTCCACGTGCCTATATTTGTTTCCTTAGAAAGGAGGGTCTTCGGCTTTGAGGCTTCCAGTATAGCCTGGGTTTGGCCACAAGGCTTCATAGCTCTTCTTGGAGAAGAAGAGTCCTCTCTTCTCAGGACTGAAATTTGTTTGTTTTTTCTTGTTGACGTTTCTGTAGCAATTTGTTTTTACGGGTGAGGTCGCTGGCCTCACGCCAACCCTCCTCCTTTTGCACCCGGGCTTGGGACCGGCCTTGGCGGAGTTCTACACATGCTGCATAATGGTAAAGATTCCTGTAATGAGTTTCTATATTACTGTGTTATATTTGAATCAGTTTTAATGTATTTAGTATAATAATGAAGAAGAATTATTCAAATCAAAGTTTCATTCAATTTCAACTGGTTTTAAAATCCAATCCCTCTTTCCCCCTTCATTTTAGGAAATTACTAACCTGAACACTTTTGCCAGTTCCAAGCCATATTTGAAGTTTGTGATGCGTCCCGTTCCAAAGTATTCCTCTCCCTTGATGGCTTCTCCCCCTTGGTCAATGACCTCTTGGTAAACAAAGGGCTGACCTCCCATCAGCACAGCCTGGCAACGAAACAATCTCCTTATAAACGTGCAAACTTATTTCACTTGACATTCATTTCCAAACTAATCAACATTAATGCAGTATATTCTCATTGTATCAATTAAAGGTTGAAGATGTGTTTCTATATACAACATATCCTTATTTTCAACAGATTGTCATTGTTTTACTGGGATACATCAAAAACAAGATCGGCTATTCTGAGACATCTTTAGCGGTGTTTCTATTTTCAAGTATTTATTATTTCGCAATTTCTAATTTGAAATTAAAATATGTTTGTAAAATAAATTATTGCAACTGAGATGGATCGGAGTCTATTTTACCTTGACCTTATGGAAAATTCCCAAGATGTCCGCTGGCCACATGTGTTTGGCAGCGTCCACTCTAAAGCCGGCCACTCCAAGGTCAATGAGATGGTTCAGGAAGTCAGCCACCTTACCTCTGACGTAATCCTTGCCCATCTTCAGATCCAGTAGCCCAACCAAACGACAGTTTCTATTTTTTTAAAAAATCAAATTTACACAATTTGACTTGGTCAGCTAGATGTGTGAGTGATCATCCAGGTTAATTTGCATTTAATATGTCTTCTCCCAGGCGATACCTCAGGATTTAAGCCACAATTATAAAATTAAATGAACGTTTTCTAAATTCTTTTACTCTGAGAATCGTGTCTCTTTCTAATATTTCCTCCGAAATTGGAGCTTTATGTTTTAAAATCCTCATACGTAGACACTTAACTATTAAACATACATTTTTATCGCTTTCATTAACTAAAGCCATATATTTATTTGAGGGTAAAAGCGGAAACGGTTTTATACAAATAATGATTGTTACGATTTTGAAATTTATGGTTCAACTTTATTCCTTAAAACTTAACATTTAAAAACATTGACATTTTCTTTCATGAACGGGATAATGATTGGCTAATAATAATTTTTAAAAAAAAACACATAACATTACATCAATGCAACGAATGACAATGTTAGACGCGATGTTAAATTCCACCTACCTGACCTCTTCGGGGTTGTTGTAGTTATGGATGCTGAGGTCGCTGGTGTGGCAGTTGCTGCCGTCGTTGAAATCCGTCGGCCCGTAGGGAACACCGGGGAACTGCAGGGCATTGGCGTCATAAGAAGTGCCGCCAGTTCCGTGGCCGGTTCCGCCCACGCCGGTCATGTGATTGATGACAACGTCGACGTAAATCCTAGATTGGACAGTGTCTATTACAGTAGTGTCAATGTCAATGTATGTTACAAAGTTTTTCTTGGATTAGTTATTGGTACCTTTAAAGTGTCTATTGTTACATACAATTTGTTGTGGTTGAGAGTCTCCACGACAAAGTTAGGCTGTCAGCAGTCATAGCCTTCATAGTAAAATAGTTTTATCATGCATTGTAGTTGTATAGAGATATATTTTTTTACCTTCATTACCGACAAAACCACAAACAATTTTTTTACATAACTTAGGCAATAATAAGTTCATAACCAAAAACACGTTACATATCTTTTGGCTTTCCCAAATAAAAAAAAGAAGCATACCAGGGTAAATAATAAAAAAAAATACTTGCCTGACCCCCGCTGCGTTACACCTCTGGACCATACTTTTGAACTCCGCCTCGGTGCCGCTCCTGGTCTGTAACTTGTAGCTGACCGGCTGGTAGCGCTCCCACCAGGGACGGTTGGGGTTTGTGACGACGCGGTTCTCATTGGCTGGAGAAGTCTGAAATGGTATACGTTCGTATTTTACATACCATTATACAAACTTCAGCCTGAGCACGCAGAGTGTGAACAAACGTACATCACTAAGTACCCGATCTTAATGATTTGTCACTAATTACCCAATCTTAATGATTTGTCACTAATTACCCGATCTTAATCTTTTTCCTGCATGCCGTAAAATTTTAGTAATGTTCAGTGATATTTCGGTGACTAAGTTTATTTGGTGGCTGGACACACGTGACTCTCACCTGGACGGCACAGAATCCATAGGGTCCCAGGAACCGTTCACACTCCGCCGCTATGTCGTTCCACTTCCATTCAAACAAGTGGACGACCCCGTCCCTGCCCCCCCACACAGTGAGGTTCCGTGTAGGCAGCGAGAGCTGAAGAGATGGGTTCAAATAATCAACGCAGATAAGACAGAGTTTATCACAAGACTGGGTGCAGATACCATCCAGTTATTGTGCATAGAGACCATTGAAATATTGAGCGCAGAAACTTTCCTCAATATCAGTTCACTTTAAATTATAGGTTTATAGGAACGGTTTATTTATATTTTAAGTGATGGTTTCTTGAGATCAAGCCTAAGATAGCTAGAGTTAATTATTTAATTGTAAAATTTAATAACAAATATTATATTGATCTTTTCTCCAAAATGGTACAAAGGAAAGGAAAACCGGTTCTAAAAAACTGTAGGGATTTAACTCATCCTTTTCACCAATGATGATGATAGAAATAATATTTTTAAAAACACGTATACTCCTGCTACAGGCTTTAGCTCTTACATTAATTGTAAAATGATTTGAATGGAATAACTCTGACTCTGGCAATCTTACCAGACTACAAACACGATAAAATATTCAAGTACCTTTTTGTTGTGTTGTTAAAATTAAAACATCACATGATAGAGCGCACTTATTGAAGTCCTTATTTTGATTTTAACGGTAAGCATTTGGGTTTACACACTCACTTTTAGATGTATTTAATACAGAAAATAAATCTTTATAGTTATTTTTAAATGTAGTAAAACAACTGTTATTTACTGAATTTCAGACAATTTGGTGAGAAGAAGAAAAACCTGTGGAAACGGTTGGTGACGTCCTATTCAATAAACAAATGAGTTTGGACATTTGCTTCTTATGACTAACCAAATCCATGGAATGCAACAGGACATGTTCAGACCTTCTGGTTGAGAAATATATACCACTAGGTGAAAAATTAAAATTCATTTTGTACATGTATTTTTACAGACTGCAAATAGACTTTTAATAGTTTTAATAAGAGTAAATAATTAATGAAAATTCAGAAGAAAAAAAATTAAAAGATCAGTCTATTGTGTTTTAATAGTGAGTCTCCTCTAACAGGGTTTGTTAAAATCTGTGTTGTTTGCTAGTTAAGTATTCTATTTACCTGAAGTAAAGAGTACAGTTATTGTAAAGATGGCCAACATCATGTCTGTCGAACACGAAAAGTTTGGAAAAGTCCTTAATCTTTATAACTCTTCAGTCGGTCGGAGTACTGGGACTCATTACCAAAAAAGAAAAAAAAATCTCTTCTTAACGTTACAGTTTCTCTCCTACCGTCTGTCCGGCCTTAGAGTGCTTCTATAGCTTAACGAGAACTTTGTCATCAATATCTATATACTCATTCTTGTCCGTGGGGTTGGCATTCGTCATAGTACTGCAGTACGAAGGCTAAAGCGAATGTAGGACGGAGCTGGAATCCTTCGTTAGAAGCTAGAAGATATTCATTCACAAGATGACAAACTTGTAATTTATAATTAAAGTATTTTTAAAATAATTAATGTATAATGTATGGAATTACATGATTACGTCATTTAAAAAAATAAGGAATACCTAAATGTTGTCTTCAATTAAATATTACGAATGTTAAGCTTTTAAGAAGTTGGATTTTCTGTGGCACGGAGTCAAGTTACAAGATGGACAGCAGAAATAATTTATGTTCACTGAAGAGATCATGACCTTTACTATTTTGTTTAAGGCGATTAGATACTTGAATTAAAAGTACCGAAGCATATTTTAATATTTATTTATTAAATCCTTTATATTAACTCGTGGTGTCTGCGGCCGCCCGCCCGACCGCCCACCCTTGTCGCCAAAACTTTTGATCGATTTTTAACCCACTTCCTCGTAAGCCAGCGAGTTGCAATTTTGCAGGCAGTTTTGTACCGATAATAAAAACAATGTATCAAAATTTCAGATCGATCGCATGTACCGTAATTAAATTATTGATTTTTTAGATTATTTTATTTATTCCTATGTATCATGCTATTTTTTGAGATAGAGCGTCGCGGTGCGTATTATATTGAACAACCTTTCTGTCGCGCAATAAGGTGCGTATTTTATTGACAACACTTTTTATAAACATATTCCTGATCGGTGCGCATTATATTAAACACGTTTTACGACACAACTGCAATTTTGTATTTTTGGATGGTCTTGCGCTGTGTGTTATAATGAACATTCTTTTAGTTACGTCTCATACGTAAAGGATTTATAGTCAAAAACTTGGTTTTTTACGGGTTGTTTTTATTTTTAAATATTATTTTAGCACTAGGTCAAAGTATTCATAGAACTGTAACATTTTAGTGTCTCTTCTTGTTAAACAATAAGTTATTTTGTTTTGTTTATTTTCCGGTGTATTGTATTTCGGTAACGCCTTCGCTACCCCTCTTAACTTTTTCCTGAAAAAAAAACAACGAAGAAATAACAACAAACACACGTTCTCATTGTCTTTAGAGAGAACTGACTTTACAACGACTTAACTTCTCACTGAAACATGGATTGTATTGAGGAGGAGACGAGAAAGGTTGACCAGATCAAACCATCACTTGGGGATCTACACTGGGTACATGTGGCTGAAAGAATAGACCATAAGATCTACACTGGCTACCTGTGGTTGAAAGAATAGACCATAAGATCTACACTGGCTACCTGTGGCTGAAAGAATAGACCATAAGATTCGATTAAAACTTAGGGCTATATAGACAGATTCAACGATTTAACATTAGAACGTGATTGCATCTGTTAAGGGTATACGATCTTTCTACGCATTCCCTTTGGAAAATTTCTCAATTTGGATGGACACATGAGGAAGTCCCTTGGTGAGCTCTACTTTGAATCGGTGGCAAGGAAACTGCAAAACAGTCTTCTGAAATGTTTGAAAGAAAGTAAAAAGAAAGATCTGTTTTAAATTTGAAATTGTTTGTGTTTGATAGAGTTTTTCTTTTAAATATCAGAGCGCAATGAGTATGCTTCTCTAGCAGGGATAGCTTTAGCGTTACAGAAGAACGCATTTTAATTCATTGATTCACATGCTGCACATAAAGCTTAAGGAACTTTTTTTGTAAAGAAAATTGACTGGATAAAAAAGTAACACATCATATTACAACATGGAATTCGGTCGTTGGATGGGTTGCCTCGAAAACCACGAAACCTAACAGATTATAAACAGTCTAATCTCAAGTAAAATTCAAGACTAGACATAAAGGATGAATAAGCTTATGATTCATTAATTTTCTGTACAGAAGGAACGCCTTTAATGTAAAAGAAGAAATTATGTTTAAATTAAGAGCTTCATGATTAAAATGATAGATTAACAATTAATGTGTTATTTTCCTCTAATTAAGTATTTGACATCATCAAAAATGTTCGTTGAAAAAACTTTAAAGTTCGAATGAAAACTAAAATAAATTCGTTACATATTTTCTAGGTCTTCGTTGAGAAAAAAGTCTCTGTAACAGGAAATTTAGTTAGAGGATTCTCTGAAACCTCAAATATTCATCTATAGTCGTTTAGATATTTGAATCAAATGTCGTTTTTCCATCGTTTAACATTTTGAAATTTATGAAGTAACTAACTCACTGTTTCTTTACAAATATGTGTGAGCGTGTTACTTTTCAAACTGACAGTTATTTCCATATAGTGTTGGACTATGGCCCGTATAAAGATGTAAACTGAACAAATAGCTGCATAAATATACGGGGTAGCACAGTGGCCTGTAAAGCATGAAAGATGGTAAAATGGTCTGCATAGTAATTTATGATGGCTAATTTGCATTTATAACCATGTAAGTTTGCTAAATGACTTGAATTACAATGTATCATACAGAATGGGACTGCGATAAAGCTTTTAAATAAAATACAAAATACACAGATAAATTGTGCAATGAAAACAATAAATTTGAGCTTTATTTTAAACTAACACCACAATGGACGTTTCGGCTAATGCTTTCATCAGTACAATAACATAAAATAGATACTTACATATATTTAAATTTTTAAAACATATTATATCATTAAAAAAATTATAAATATTTATGAAAAATAAAATGAAAGGAAAAACAAAAACAAATAAGGACACATGATATAGAAAAAATGAGGAAGTATCTAAAGTTACAGTTAAAACCACAACGGGAAAAAGATTCTGCAGTTAGGTAAAATTGTGAATTTGGTTAATTCCATATGGAGCAAACGTACTAAATTGCATTATAAGTCTATTTTCCATGTGGATCCTATCATGGGTATTGCTTGCATTTAAAATACCAATAACTGCAACATCTGAAATACCGTCATGGTCAACACTGTTAAAATGTTTAAATACAGGACACGTCCGGGGGTCGAAATGTGCTGTGATCGAAGTGCCCGACCACTGAGCTGAATGACCCATAAACCGGAGTAAGGAATAAATAGCTTTTTAACCATGCAATTTGGCTAAACAGCCTATATAACCATGTACATTGGCTAAAGAGTCAAATTATCATGTTTAACATGGCTAACTTGTATATATGACAATTAAGTTTTCTAAATATCCATATAATGGTGTAAGTCGTTGCCCTATAAAAGGTTGCTAACTTGTCTGAATAGCCGTGTAAGGTGGCTAAATGGCCTGTTTAAAAAATTAATATCGCCAAGGCCACGGACAGTCTTAAGAACTTAACGTTATTTGACCTCGAATTAATTACGCACCTGTCGAGTCACATAGTTACGTAAATACAGGGGGATAAAACAAAGAATAAAACAAAATTGAATTTCATAAAAGTTTGAAACTCTGTTTCCAAAAGATTGCTTAAGAATACAAGTTGATTTGAAAAGAAAGCTTTCTAGCACCTTACGCTTCCATTTTAACTTCATCTTAGAAATTTAATTGACAAGATGTCTTCCTGTAATAATTTCAAAACATAATTGCCTGAACACAGAAAAGTATTGAAAAATGTTTTAAAATATTCTATGTCGAGCTGAATAAACATGGGACTATCTACTATGCGTAGCTATCATTGCCGACCACATTATTTCTATTTAAATTAAAAATATTATTTTATTTTTTTAACGTATTTTAAACAATCTGAAGTTTAATTGCAAAAATACTAAATTAATGCTGAGATATATTATATAAATAACAATTTTACACAATGAAGAAACATACCATTTATCACAAAAGACGAAACTTAAATGTGTTGAAACTTAATACAAAACAGCTCGGGCAATTAATAATTAACAACAACCTTACACTTGAAAAATCACAATAATAAACTAAAATATAAGAAGTTACAGCAGGGTTGGACTTATCCTTTCAACCACTCCGTGCAAAAGTGAAAAAATACGCCTCAATAAATGACGTCACACAAATCTGACCGATTTTTCACCTCCCCCCTCCCACTTTTTCGTCACACGTTGTCACAAAAATTTTGCCCCCCCCCCTCTCCCCCAAGATAACGCCACAAAGCTTCCCCCTCCCCATAAAGGCCGTATTTTCTATTTGAAAATGAACATGTTTCAAATCAAATTTTTTGGGGGTCTTTTTCTTTGGAGTTATCACGCCTTAGAACATTATATTATATAAACTGAGCCATATTAAAGACAGATTTGTTATAAAGAGAAGTAATTCACCAGTTTAAATAAATCACATTTAAATATAATTTTTTTGAGTTTATGATGCAGCAAAAAACAAATTTGTATTAGCCAAATTTTTATTACGTATAAGTGCAATAAACCTTATGTTAATAATTATTATTTTTTAAGTAAGTATGTAGAAAAAGTCCTTTTAAGTAATTAAGTTGTAAAAAATTAAACTAATAAATAAATATGCAGATGTTTGATATATATATTTAAAAGATCTGATACCTATTAATGTAGAATACACTTTACATTTTTATTGAAAGTGGCATGCCACTTGGTTTCGATCCCTAAACTAGGGATAATATGAAGTGACTTCTGAGTATTCTTCTACTTATAATATTATGGAATAACAATACTTAAAAAATAGCTAGAATTGTCTTCAAAATCATAATTTATTGAAAAACGATGACTTAAAAACCAATGTGATATTACTAGGCAAATAGCAGTTTTATTGACCGATTCGTATTTTGGTTTTAATCTAAGGGAACTAAGAAGGATAAAACCAACACGTTATCAACATTTAAAAGTCTATTAAGGAGCATCTGATAAGATAATGGTAACTATGTATGGAGCCAACAATTACAATGATATGGCGATTTCGCCAAATCATATACTATTGCCTGCATGTGTAGGCCTTTATTATGTGTCCTGAAAATGTTTGAAAAAATATGTTGTAAAAATTATTGTGTCGCGATGGCGATGTTATGGAATCCTTGTCTCCTGGCAACTTCAGTGTGAAGCAAGCGTCCATCCCAGCGTCTGATCATGATGACCACAATGACGACAATAAGGACGACAGTAATCACAATGCACGCCACGCCAACCCAGATAACTGTTGCAAAATAAAGACACAACAATAGTAAAGTGTAGTGCGGGTTGTAGCTATAGAAATGGGGCAGGTTGTAACATAGAAATAGGGCAGTTTGTAACATAGAAATAGGGCAGGTTGTAACATTGAAATAGGGCAGGTTGTAACATAGAAATATGGCAGGTTGTAACATAGAAATAAGGCAGGCTGTAACATAGAAATAGGGCAGGTTGTAACATACAAATAGGGCAGGTTGTAACATAGAAATAGGGCAGGTTGTAACATAAAAATTGGGCAGGTTGTAACATAGAAATAGAACAATTAGTAACATAGAAATAGGACAGCGCTGTTACTGTTACTTCTGGTACTATGCTTCGGTAACTAACCGAATACATTTTTTTAAAAATCAGTCACTAGCGAACTCCACAAATGACTGATTTAAAAAAAATGTATTCGCTTAGTTACCGAAGCATAGTACCAGAAGTAACCGTAACAGCGCTGAGCAAGTGGGCTGTGACATCACCAGCAGACCCTGGTGAGGCAGAAAATTGGTCCCTTCCCTTGGTTATAAAAAAATCATAGCTAAAATTTTCAAAAGCTGGTCATGGGGATCGAGATAACCAACGTTAAGTGGTAAATTTGACCCTTTTTGTGCTCGTGTTATGAGGTTTCGGCGACTTAAAAAAAATCGAATTAAACGACGAGCAATACTAAGACAAAGAGAGAATTTGGCGGTTCCAAAAAAAAACGTCGACATAATGGGGTGGGCGAGGTAACCGAGCTCGAGTTAAGTGGGTTCGACTGTATATAATTATTTAAATAGAATGCTAAATTGTGATATCTAAGCTCTACTGAGTTGAAAGTAAGTAATCCCATAAGGTGCCGTAAGCAAAATCTCAAAGCATTTCGTTACATTCTAGTCAGATTTTTCTACTTCTCCGGTGATTACATCTCAGAGCCTCTTCTTTACAAGAGCGAAAATTAAATTTCATTTCGTTGAAACCAAGCAGATAACATGTGTTGTTTTCAGTAACTAACACACAAAAAAACACTGAACCTCTAAAACCGCGGTTCCCAACTTGAGGGTCGTGACCCCCAAGGGAAATTAATTTAGATCAGATTTTGTTACGCAGCTGCACACGTTAAAACAAACAGAAAATAATTTCTCGTTATATCAGTGGGAGTGGGGGGAATCCATGAAAATATCAAAATTTACTTGATTGGCCAGGCTATTTGCGTTGATGACGTAATCAGCTATCGTGTGAGTTCAAGAAATGAAGACCTTCTGTTAGTGGGTTATCGTCTGATTTTTTTCCTCGCCATTCCGGTTCTTGTTTTTTAAACCACCTTCTGCGTCATTTTTATTTACATGTTGCCGAATTGCAAATTACTCGTCCTCTGATTTATATTTATCTTAGATAACTATTTTTCTCTATAAGAACTTAACAGCGATGTTGCTAGATGAAAAGTTGAAGCTATCATTTCACATGGTGTCAACATTTTACCTTGAGATATTTACGGGAAAATATAGTTGTTTCGTGAAATATCATACGTTCATTAGTATAGTGATGGATCACTTAAAATGCTAGAGAACCCCGAGTAAACCCGAGCTCAACTGGTTAAAATAGAACCAGACGGTGTGAACACCTTACCTATTGAACTAATTTTATCAGAATTTCACATATTCCTATCCTCTAGGAAATTTAGTTTTAGCGTCTATTGAACTCAGTGGTACCACTAATATTTCATGTCTGAATAGAATAAATAGTTATCCTTTGTTAATAATTAATTTGTCATTATTGATCAAAATGAGGTTTTGTCGTGGTAAAGAAAAAATCCCTCATCATGATTCCCTTTTAACCCTAACAAGGCCAAGCTTCCCTCACCTCTTCCCTTAAGAGGGATTATTTGACCTAAAAGAGAGAGAATGTAGGACAAAAAATTGAAAAACAGTCGCAGAATAGCGTAATTCTTTGTAAACATGCAACACGGCAACCTATAGTAAGCAAATGTATTTCAAGTCCATCAAAAATACTGAATAATATCTAAATTGTCTAGACTTGCTGGATAGAAATTCAAAGTTAAATGGGCATATTTTTAAAAGAATTAGAACGTTTCTTGTTGGTTTCATCAGAAGGTAAGCCCGTGAGCAGGGCCGGACTTAACCTTTCAACCACTCCATGCAAAAGTGAAAAATTGCGCCCCAATGGGGCCTTCAGTAAATGACGTCACACAAATCTGGCCGATTTTTCACCTACCCCTCCCCCTTTTTCGTCACACGTTGTCACAAAACCTAACCCCCCCCCCTCCAATATAACGTCACAAAGCTTCCCCCCTCCCCATAAAGGCCGTATTTTCTACTTGAAAATGAACACGTTTCAAATCACTTTTTTGGTCTTTTTCTTGGGAGCATTATATTATAAAAACCGAGACATATAAAAGACAAATTTGTTATGAAGGGAAGTAATTCACCAGTTAAAATTAAACTACATTTAAATATAATTTTTTTAATTTTATGATACAGGAAATAACAAATTTGTATTAGCCAAATTTTTATTACTTATAAGTGCAATAAACCTTATGTTAGTAATTATTATTTTTTAAGTTCGTATATAGAAAAGTTCCTATTAAGTAATTAAGTTATAAAATAGTAAACTAATAAATAAATATGCATATGTTTGATATATATTTTTACAACAGCTAATTATCGTGAATGGAACCGCACGTGTAAACGTAATATAAAATTGGCATGCCACTTAATTTCGATCCCTAAAATGGGGATATAATGTAATGACTTCCTAGTATTCCTCTACCCAGGATCCGGCGAGAAGTGGTCGCCAAATTATATACGACTGCCGAATGTGTAGGCCTTTATTATTTGTCATGAAAATGTTTTTTTTTAAATGTAAAAATTCTTGTATGGCGATGTTATCGAATCCTTGGCTCATGGCAACTTCAGTGTGAAGCCAGATTCCATCCCGGCCTCTGATCATGATGACCACAATGACGACAATAAGGACGAGAGTGGTCACAATGCACGCCAACCCAGATACCTGTTACCAAATAAAGACACAACAATTAGTTGTATAGTGTAGTACGGGTTGTAACTAATGAAATGGGACATGTTGTGACATAGAAATAGGGCAGGTTGTAACATAGAAATATGGCAGGTTGTAACAGAGAAATAGGGCAGGTTGTAACATAGAAATAGGGCAGGTTGTAACATAGAAATAGGGCAGGTTGTAACATAGAAATAGGGCAGGTTGTAACATAGAAATAGGGCAGGTTGTAACATAAAATTAGGGCAGGTTGTAACATAGAAATAGGGAAGGTTGTAACATAGAAATAGGGCAGGTTGTAACATAGAAATAGGGAAGGTTTTAACATAGAAATAGGGCAGGTTGTAACATAGAAATAGGCCAGGTTCTAACATAGAAATAGGGAAGGTTGTAACATAGAAACAAGACAAGCTGTAACCAATGTTCACTCTAGGCTTCGTTTCTTCATTTGCAAAGTTTTTAAAAAAATCGTGTGCGATCCATTTTTGTGCTATATTTTTACATTTGCTGTGCGGTGATTAAAAAATGCTGCGCGGCGTCGGTCAAATGTCTTCGCAGTTGCACAGCCACCCGTCTTAAAGAGAACATTTGTTTTAACTTAGAAATAGGGCAAGTTGTAACACAGAAAAAAGGAAGGTTGTAACTTAGAAATAGAGCAGGTTGCAACATAGAAATAGGACAAGTTGTTACATAGAAATAGGGAAGGTTGTAACATAGAAATAGGGAAGGTTGTAACATAGGCATATGTCAATTTGTAACATAGAAATTGGTCAAGTTGTACTATAGAAATAGGACAACTTGTAACATAGAAATAAGGAAGGCTGTAACATAGAAATAGGGCAGGTTGTAACATAGAAATAGGGCAAGTTGTAACATAGAAATAGGGCAAGTTGTAACATAGAAATAGGACAAGTTGTAACATAGAAATAGAACAACTTGTAACATAGAAATAGGTCAAGTTGTAACATAGAAATTGGTCAAGTTGTTTCATAGAAATAGGGAAGGTTGTAACATAGGCATAGGTCAATTTGTAACATAGAAATTGGACAAGTTGTAACATAGAAATAGGACAACTTGTAACATAGAAATAAGGAAGGTTGTAACATAGAAATAGGGCAGGTTGTAACATAGAAATAGGGCAAGTTGTAACATAGAAATAGGGCAAGTTGTAACATAGAAATATGACCAGTTGTAACATAGAAATAGAACAACTTGTAACATAGAAATAGGTCAAGTTGTAACATAGAAATTGGTCAAGTTGTTACATAAAAATAGGGAAGGTTGTAACAAATAAATATGGAAGATTGTAACAATTTAATGACTACTATAGCATTGTAATGTGCGCCGGTACAAGTCGTAACAATGTGGGCAGTGATGTGAATATATCCCCGACTCCAAGGTACAGGGGCGCAAAAAGGAAGCTTACAACGATATATCATAGTAAAATTTAATAAAAAGGAAAGGGTCGGCGGCGCAGGTTTATAATTTTTAATAAATATTCTCAGGAGGCACCACTTGCAACGTAAAAAGAACGATATAACCTCTCGTCATGAAACTCACTGCGGCCTGGGTTAGAATCGAATTTGCTTTATAATATAACTAGCGTATCACCCGCCAAAAATGACGGAAATTTTCAGCTGAAATCTATTTATTTTGAAAAAATGCACTTTTTTTAGGGCGCCTACGGCGCCGACCTTTTTCAAAAGCCAAACTAACTTGTCCTTGTTTGATAAATACGAAATATTAAACTTTCTGAAATGTACACAAAATCTATCTATATAATATATATCATTCTCTTCGTGGTTGGACCCTGCGAGGCAACAAGAATCTGCATGTGCAACAGATACTAATTTTAGAAAGCAGCGCACCAAATTACTGCACCAGTGCATCAAAAGGCGTGCAAATATTAAATACGCGCTGTAATAAAAAAAATAATAAAAAAATAAAAAATAAAAAAATAATTATTATTATATGACGTCATTGTTTTCGCTGATATTTTAATTTTGGAAAAGGGAACCCCTATTATAAAATACTTTGTGTGCATTTCAGAAAGTTTAATATTTCGTATTGATCAAACAAGGACAAGTTAGTTGGGCTTTTTGAAAAAGGTCGGCGCCATAGGCGCCCTTAAAGGTGCATTAAATGGGTAAAAGAACTCACCATTAGTAAGTCTGTGGCGTATGCTACGCCGCGGGGCGTCTAGTATTTTATAATAGGGATTGTAGGGCGCCTACGGCGCCCCCTTTGTTTTTTGATTTTATAATTAATAATCTTTTTAAATTGTTCCCTTTTCCAAAATTAAAATATGATCTAAAACAATGACGTCATAGAATATTTTTTACAGCGCATCTTTAATTTGCACACCTTTTGATGCATTGGTGCAGTAATTTGGTGCGATGCTTTCTAAAATTAGTAGCGTCACGGACAGACACTACGTGACAGATTGCAAATTATGTTATTTAATAGTTAAGCATCGTCTATTATTTAAAGGGAAAAAATTATACGCCATACTATTTAAAAAAAGGATTTATGGCCTAATTTTTTTAATTTTTTTTTAATATTAATTTTTCGGATCGCTCCTCCATAAATGAATTTTGCGCTCCTCGATTTTTTAATCCGTGCATTTGCACGGAAAGGCGGAATGTTAGTCCGGCCATGACGTGAGTCGGAACTGTGACAACGAAATGGTCTATACACCTGAAGAATTTCTGAAAGTTTTTACGGCGGCTTTCTCTTTTTCATGATTTATGGACCTTTATGTTTTTTTTTAATACAACTGGTTTAGCTCTTGGTTTGTACGGATTCTCCAGGAATCATTTTCCATCGCTGTGCCGTATATTTTCTGAGATTTGCCTCTCCCGAGTGTTCAAATAATTCATCGCTTCTCTCCTAAGAGCCCCAATCTCAATAGAGTGTTTTACTACTGGTCTTATGAAAGTGGTGTATATTAAAATATTTTTTTAAAAATGTTTTCAATATTGACCTCTGTCTCAGTCATAGGTCGTTATGACCCCAAACACATGACCAAATGATAAGCACAATAAAAACTGCACATGTTGCAAGTGTAAATATTGGTTAATGTATTTTTAACCACGCTAGTAGTGTATTGATTTGTTTTTACTTGAAGATTTGTTCACCCCCCAACAAACAAGTTAATGTCCATTCCCGTGTTTTGGACCATGTGGCTACCTAAGCTTAAAACCTTTCACGTCGCTTTTATATATAATATAGACAGTTACCAGGCAAATTCTTTAGCCGTCGTATACATTTACAATGTTAACGCCAAAAGAAGAGCGAGATAAAGATATTGATCCATATCAATAGTGCTAAAAGAAAGGATAAAAATACAGGGGTACTTCTAGATAAGAATGCTTTAAGATACGAAAGATCCAAGATACGAGAGGCAACTGGAGGAATTTTTTTGTTCCAAGATATGAAAAAAATCCAAGATACGAAAAAACGCACAGGTGACAACACTGGAAATAACGTGAGGTCCAAAACTCTAATAAGAAAGCAGGACTAGAAACAAGCCATGGATAAGCGTAGGACGCAATAATCTTCGGTATAGAAGGAGCGTCTGTAACAGATAAGATAAGATAGGATAAGTTAAGATAAAAAGTCATTCAACGCGCCACTAACAGTTATGCTCTCCTATTGGTCAATTCCAGCCCTACTGCGGTATCGCAGCTGTGTGTTCTTGCGTGTAATGCACGCATTATTTACTGTGTATTTGGTTTGTTCTTTCTGTCCTAAATTCATGAATATTTTTCGTGAAATCTTTGGAAAAGCGTATTTTTATGGCCATGTCTTCAAAGAAATCAATAATTAATCATCTCACTGGAAAGGTAAAAGTTCACATTTGAATTTATATTATTTTTCATTCATTGTATTCTGTTTTCATGGTTTTATTATTATTTATTTATTTGGTTTATACTGTGTACTTTTAGCGATTGAATAATACTACTTTGTTTTTCTATAGTTTACCATGATATGTTCCTTTTTTAAAATCCCTTATATTAACTTCACCGGCGTCTCTGTCTTGGGCGGGCGGAAAAACAAAAGTCGAAAATGACCCACTTCCCGTGATCCGATCGAGCTGAAATTTGGCACACTGACCGGTCTCACATAACAATGCATCGTATCAAAATTTCAGATCGATCGAACGTACCGTAAATAAATTAATGCATTTTTAGTTTATCCTAATATAACGTATGTAATTCAAATTCACGGTTTGTTATTGTTTTTTCCCACGTGAGAGTTGGAGTTGACGCTTTGACGTCGACCCATCGAAGTACCGGCGTGCTTTTGTTTACATTTTACGTGTCATGCTGAACTCGGTCCCCCCCCCCTCTGGGGTTATGAAGCAAAGTTGAGTTAAGACAGATTCATTCTGTAAATGCTTGTCGCGTTTGAAAATAATCAATACTGTTAGTTATGACTCATATATAAGGGATTTATAGTCAAAAACTTTGTTTTTACGGGTTTGTTTTATTAGTGTTGTACCTGAGTGGCTAGGAACGGATGAGGTATTTTACATGTACATCTTTGTTCGAGATACGAATGATCCAAGATACGAAAGCCACCCCGGAACGGATTAATTTCGTATCTCGAGATACCATTGTATGTGTCGCAGTGGGTATGTCTAAGATATATATTTCAAATTCCACGTTACTGGTTGAGACTTTCACCATTATTAGCTTAACAATAATAACATTACTTCAGTAACATTAAACGTAGATAATTTAAATCACACTTACTTCGTCATTGGCTTAACTATATAAGTAACATTTAATGTGGGATAACTGTTAATTTAATCATGTGAAATTTAATCTGGTGTTCATTTATTCAACTAAGTCACACTTAATCGTGAATTAATTTATCTTAAAACATCAAATAATCCTGTATTTACTCCGCCATTAAACTTAATCACACACCGGGATGGGCTCACCTCGGTAAAGACTTTTCATATAACAATAATTGGAGACGTGTAGTGTAACATTGTCTGAAATAGAGAAAACCCATTCTATCCCAGACTGAACAGCTGGATAAATGCTTTTAATAACTGGTTGATAACTTCAACGGCATAGAACCGACGAGGCTGCATGCATACTTGATTAAACCACCACACAATTAGTTAAACCTTCATTTCATTATGTCATTAAAGAGCTGACATTTTACTTGAAGTAAGGACCGGTATAAAGAACCCGAAAACCAAGGGCAGCGACAATATATGAGCTTCCCATTACGTAACGATACACTGTTTCAAGAAAACCAAGGGCTGCAACAATATGTGAACTTTCCATTAGGTAACGAAACACTATTTCAAGAAACTAATATCAGCTTTTATAAGCAAAGTTAAAGTAAACGCCCGACACACTAATTATAAAACGTCTGTCACATGTGATTAACATAATTTTGTGACGTAAGGTCACGTGAATGGTGGACGCGGGAAGAAAGGAGCATTCCTATTGGTTGAAAGTGTTGGGCGAGCAGTTGTTAGAAGACTTCCGTCAAGGAAGGATGTGTGTGTGCCTCAAGATTTCCACGTTATATTACCTCAAATGATATTTATGTGTGCATAGTATATATGTTAAAGTTGTTTTGTATAAACAAGTTCTTCAGTGGATTATTGTGCACAAGATTATGTACTGTGAGAACGCCTACATAAAGAGAAACATATTTAATAGTTACAACGTCCCCGTACCATTTCCGAACAACCCTTTATTATTTTAGAATTTAATTGTTAGTAAACTATAGGAAAATACAATTATCACTAGACTCGCTGATGTCAGCTGTAAGAATTTTTTGCAGATGGAAACATTATCTTGGTTATTGATAATAGCGCTGTTATTACAGACCGATAAGTTATATTAAGAATTGAATCTGATATTTTTTCTATTACAATCATAGCAGTTTAGTAGATGGTAATTAGTAACAGTATACTTGACCAACTGGTTATTTTGATGCGGACCATTTGCAATAGAGTTTAAATCCAGATGGAGTTTGGTTGAAGACATTTCTTTTATTTCCTAATATTAAAAAAAAATATTTTTAAACAATCTGCAATTAAGTTGAAAAAGAAGTGAGATATTATATAATATATAAACTATTTTACACACACTGAAGAAAAACACAATTTTATTTACAAATTTCAAAAATTTAATGTATTGAAAATAAATACAAAAATAGACTGGTATATATAAATAAAAATAAACAACATAATTAACCTCAAAATAAAATCAACAATAAAAAAGTATTTTTAAAAAGTCAAAGAAACGTCGCATTTTAAAAATAAGTATAGGAAGTACTGCTAAATGTTAGACTCTATGGAAATGAACTACAACTATTAAATTTATATTAAATGTAGTAGGGGTTTTCAAAACAGTCTGCTCATTAGTTTTAGGTATTTTGTTTAATAAATCTGCTTGTAAGTTGAAGGTATATAAAGATTATCAAAATACGCCAACTTTGATCACAAGTTGTTAAAAATTTTGATTAAGAAGTTTGTAAAAAGAAACGTTTACAACTTTAGTATGTGTGTCATAAGATTATATGGCAAAAAATGATAGAAAAATTTTTAATTAAAGAAGCATGATCATATAATCAAACATTTCAAACAGAGAAATAATAATATATTTGAAATTAATTAGGATACACTTAAATTATAATTTATGATATCACTCGTGTTGAAATGCGTTATATGGGATAATTTAATTTGTTTTAACCATTTTGATTTGCCTATTTCGAATTTCAAATAATTTTACTTTACAAAAAAGAATGAAAATATTATATAATTAAAACGATGTTAGTGTAAGTTCTGACACATACGCTATAAACTACTTATAGTTTTCTCCGTTAGTTAAACAATGGTAACATTTTGTGACTGTTAACTTACAACTATACGGATAAAAATTTAGATGAATGCACACAAAAATGCAAGATTGTTAATGGAATAAATAATTCATAATGAAAATTTAGTGAAATGGGGCAATGATTTGATATGAGAAGAAGGCCGCAGTGGGTGGCTCTAGGCGTTTAATCTGTGGCAAGGGAAATACGTAGAACTAAAAAAAACAAAAAAACAATGATTATTTTTTTTAAACAAAAATGGTTAAAGTTATGGAATACTCTCCCTTTTGTCGTCTTAGTAAATAAATAGGCTGTATGCCAAAAAGCAGTAAATAGAAGAGTTAAATACGAACATATAATATTTAAAACGTTTTTTCTATATACACAATACACAATAGTTCAATAAGGACATGGCTCAAAATTTGAACTTCGTCAGTTCACCAATGAGTTCATACATCAAAATGAAGACTATAATGGAATAACATACGACTGTCCGTCTGGTCAGAACATTGTCAAAGCAGGGTTTTCCGTATTTATATCCCGAAAACTGTGCGCCTTGTGTGATTGCCACATGTAGGACTGAGAGATATAACTTAGGCTATATACCTTAAAGAGTCTTGGCTAGCAGAGCCATCCTTTAAGGTGCAGAGGCCTGGGGCAGTTAGCTTATTGGACATCCCCCTAAGGCTGCCTCTACTAGTGAGCATCAAGAAGCTAAGGAATTGTCTCCTGAATGAGTTTAAGTAAGATGAAGATAGAGGGAAAAAATCAGAAATTTAATTGTATACTTTGTTCAATGAAGCCCCTTTCCAAACTTATCTACTGTCAGATCTAGTTGCATCCAAGCGTATTCGAATCAAGCACTACCTTTATTTGCTGAAAGTTTACTGTATCATTTCCGGTAAAGTCCAAGCTAAATGATTATAAGATCACGGAATAGAACTTTAAAGAAAAAGAAATATATTTCTTTTAAAGCAATACATTTGTAATCAATCAGATTAGGAATATGTGTATATACTATGTGTATATTATTTTTAAAAAAACCATGAGGCTACGCTTGAGCAACATAAACGTTTTACTAATTGTGCCAAAAATTATTTTATTGGATGAGAAAGCCGCGTCGTTTAGGTTCAAATGTTAAACATATTAAATATTCATGACGTCTTTATAATGTACAAAGAACATTATTTAAGTTCAAAAAGAATGCTCATTGTTTTAACGCCTTCAGGTCGAATGTCTTAATGACTATGTTCGAATTTCATTTCCTGGAATTACTTTTATGCACACGGGGATTGTGTGGGACCAGGATTTTCAAACGACTGCTTATTGCAGTATTCTTGTCATAAAATTATTGGTACAGATAGTCTAAGCAGTTACTTTGTTTGTGATTACAAATGTAGGTTACGAAAATAGCTAATAGTAAGACAACACTAATAATCCCAGGTGAATGATCTTGAAAGATTAAACGTAATTAATTTTTTAATTAAAATAAAAAACAACAACAAAAACAAAAACAACAATATCACCTCAAAATATTTAAAGTTGGATTCTGTGTGTTTTGCTTGGGGGAAATGGGGGAAGGGAATTCCTCGATTAGATATGAGAATTTAATAACTAAAAAATAATTTATTTTTTTAAAGTAAAATATCAGATGTGTAATAGTGAAAAAGTAAAGAAATAATTTTGAAGAAAAAAAAACGTATAAAATTTTAAAGAAAACCCGAAAATAAGCAAAGAAGTAACGAGTGAAAGAGGAAAGAATAAGCAAAAAGGACAAATAATTCAATAAAAGAAATTAAGATAAAACGAAGGACAAAAAGTAATGAACAATAAAAAAATCAAAAGAAATGATAGAAAAATAATACAAATGAGTGAGTGTGTGAAAAAGAAAGAAAGAAAGAGAACAGAAGACAAACAATAAATACAGTAAAAGTCAATCCATTAAAGTACTTTTAAAAGCTGATATATTATATTATAAGGATTTTTTTTTAAATGAGAGAAAAAAATGACAACATAAAAAAATTACCTAAAAAGGTAAAAAATGCAGAAATGTAAAAATAACATAATTTTATTCCTGCCCCGATCCCTCTGACCCCTTATCGTAGACCCTTGCATCGTCTTCTACCTGATCCACTGGCGCACCCCGACCACTTCCGTGGCTGCTTCCCTCTTGTTGAACCAGGTCTGTGGACCCATCCTCCTGGTCTGGTGCCACGTCACGAGCTGACAACCGATCAGATGCCGGCGGAACGGTTGATCCGTGGACGTGCTTGGCCACGCCAGGAATTTGGTCCCCGTCCTCCGACCTCGGAAGGGACCTGATATTGTTGTTTCGCTGAACATTATGCTTCGACTTCAATGTGGTACCCTGGGTCTGCGTGCTTGTAACGTACTCTTGCGACACGTCTGCACTGTTGTCTTTGGGCGGGCAGACGGGGGTTGTTGTGATGGAAATGGCTCCTGTGCCATTGTTCACCCCATTGCTTAGGTTGCTTCTCGGAAAAGCGTCATCGGGAATTCCCCCTCTACTCTCGTTAAGATTATTATAGGAGATATTTCTTAAAGTTTCGAGAGTATCGTTTGTCGTTTGCGTCATATTATTCAAGGAGCTGTTTGACGACAAGCTCTCATTTCTGTTAACCTTTTTCGGAAGTGGCCGAAAGGGCCGGTAATTTTCATGATAGCTGCCGCTCATACCAGGGTTAGGCATCTTGGCAATTATTTTCGCTCCTTCTAATGTAGCGTTTTCGCTGACTTTGACGTCTGGTTTTGGTTTCGTGGGCTGTCGATGTTGGTGACCCTCGTGATAAGCAGAACTGATGAGCGGGTTTTGTCTAGCAAGTGCGCTGGCCACGGCTTGCTCATTCTTGATTCTCTCTGGAGACTTGGTGGTGGACAGAACTTTGAACGGCGGATCGATATCTCCCCGTGTTTCATTCTTGGCGAAGCCTGGAATATGACTTCTGTAATCGCTGTGGTTCAAGGGGTTTTGGAACTGGTGGCTTGGAAGAGCGTATGTGGTAGACAGGGGGCACAAGCCAGTTGGGACGTCAAACATACCTCTCTCGCATGGCGGAGGGTAGCATTTAGTTGACTTGATGCATCTAAAGAGAAGAAAGTAGTTACATGTTTAATCAAGATTTGTTTTTTGCAGGCTCTAAGCATCTTAACTTAAGAAAATAATAAATCTTTTAAGTGCAAAATACATATACTAGCTCTCCAGTTTTCACCAAAATCATTCACTTGTCTCATTAGCAGATTTTCAGTTCTTTCGTGTACAAAACTGCTCTTCTCATATGCGCTGTACACATGAAAGTACAGAAAAAAATACAAGTAATTGCAGAAAGATGATTCAAGCCTGAAGAGGCTCGATTTTGTTTCTTCTGAAGTCAAAGTATATATAGTCCATGAACAGTTTTAGTGTTTAATGTATAGGGTAGGATGCTCCCTCTCCTGGGTGGGACTTGGATATTTCTGCCCTGAAGTTAAGATGAACATTCTCTAAATAATCTTTTACTAACTGAACATCCTCTAAATAATCTTTTACTAACTGAACATTCTCTAAATAATCTTTTACTAACTGAACATTCTCTAAATAATCTTTTACTAACTGAACATTCTCTAAATAATCTTTTACTAACTGAACATTCTCTAAATAATCTTTTACTAACTGAACATTCTCTAAATAATCTTTTACTAACAAGCGTTATCTTGATCAGTGTGTTGGTGAACTAGTTAGTGGGGGGAGGGGCCGGGATGGAACCTTCTTGACCTTCTACACAATACTGTTAGTGGGGGGGGGAGGGGCCGGGATGGAACCTTCTTGACCTTCTACACAATACTGTTAGTGGAGGGAGGATCCGAGATGGAACCTTCTTGACCTTCTACACAATACTGTTAGTGGGGGGGGGAGGGGCCGGGATGGAACCTTCTTGACCTTCTACACAATACTGTTAGTGGGGGGGGGAGGGGCCGGGATGGAACCTTCTTGACCTTCTACACAATACTGTTAGTGGGGGGGGGAGGGGCCGGGATGGAACCTTCTTGACCTTCTACACAATACTGTTAGTGGAGGGAGGATCCGAGATGGAACCTTCTTGACCTTCTACACACTACTGTTAGTGGGGGGGGGGAGGGGCCGGGATGGAACCTTCTTGACCTTCTACACAATACTGTTAGTGGGGGGGGGAGGGGCCGGGATGGAACCTTCTTGACCTTCTACACAATACTGTTAGTGGAGGGAGGGGCCGGGATGGAACCTTCTTGACCTTCTACACACTACTGTTAGTGGGGGGGGGAGGGGCCGGGATGGAACCTTCTTGACCTTCTACACAATACTGTTAGTGGGGGGGGGGAGGGGCCGGGATGGAACCTTCTTGACCTTCTACACAATACTGTTAGTGGGGGGGGGAGGGGCCGGGATGGAACCTTCTTGACCTTCTACACAATACTGTTAGTGGGGGGGGAGGGGCCGGGATGGAACCTTCTTGACCTTCTACACAATACTGTTAGTGGAGGGAGGATCCGAGATGGAACCTTCTTGACCTTCTACACAATACTGTTAGTGGGGGGGGGAGGGGCCGGGATGGAACCTTCTTGACCTTCTACACAATACTGTTAGTGGAGGGAGGATCCGAGATGGAACCTTCTTGACCTTCTACACAATACTGTTAGTGGGGGGGGGGAGGGGCCGGGATGGAACCTTCTTGACCTTCTACACAATACTGTTAGTGGAGGGAGGGGCCGGGATGGAACCTTCTTGACCTTCTACACACTACTGTTAGTGGGGGGGGGGAGGGGCCGGGATGGAACCTTCTTGACCTTCTACACACTACTGTTAGTGGGGGGGAGGGGCCGGGATGGAACCTTCTTGACCTTCTACACACTACTGTTAGTGGGGGGGGGCCGGGATGGAACCTACTTGAACTTCTACACACTACTGTTAGTGGAGGGAGGGGCCGGGATGGAACCTACTTGAACTTCTACACAATACTGTTAGTGGAGGGAGGGGCCGGGATGGAACCTTCTTGACCTTCTACACAATACTGTTAGTGGGGGGGGGAGGGGCCGGGATGGAACCTTCTTGACCTTCTACACAATACTGTTAGTGGAGGGAGGGGCCGGGATGGAACCTTCTTGACCTTCTACACAATACTGTTAGTGGGGGGGGGGAGGGGCCGGGATGGAACCTTCTTGACCTTCTACACACTACTGTTAGTGGAGGGAGGATCCGGGATGGAACCTTCTTGACCTTCTACACAATACTGTTAGTTGGGGGGGGAGGGGCCGGGATGGAACCTTCTTGACCTTCTACACAATACTGTTAGTGGAGGGAGGATCCGAGATGGAACCTTCTTGACCTTCTACACAATACTGTTAGTGGGGGGTGAGAAGCCGGGATGGAACCTACTTGACATTCTACACACTACAGTTAGTGGAGGGAGGATCCGAGATGGAACCTTCTTGACCTTCTACACACTACAGTTAGTGGAGGGAGGGGCCGGGATGGAACCTTCTTGACCTTCTACACAATACTGTTAGTGGGGGGAGGAGCCGGGATGGAACCTTCTTGACCTTCTACACACTACAGTTAGTGGAGGGAGGAGCCGGGATGGAACCTACTTGACCTTCTACACAATACTGTTGTTATACGAACTTTATTGTTGTTTTCGTTTCAATTTAGCGTAACAGAAGCCAGGTTCACTCAGTTACGAAACCTAATTGATATCTAGCACAATCCCATTTTAAAAGGTTGAACTAATAGTTCTGCTTCTCAGATTATCTTTCAACAAATTTGAAAACATCGGATCCTCAATTAAACGATCTCAAAGCTCTATCATGGACCATTGTCCTGCCCTCTTTTGAACAACTGACACTCCGCTGGTAGACATACCATTGCCAATGACTTAGCTACAACTGCAACCCACTCATCAAAAATGTTATTCTACGTCAAGGACAGATGTGGTGGACAGATAAGGACATCCGCTTACTCTAGGTCCTTCTCGGTCAGCGGTTTAAGCCCTTGTAGGACGAAGTTGCATTCTTGTAACAGTTCAGGATTTGTCTGGGGGCAAATACAAGTGCACTTTGTCCTCTCCGTGTTGACAATGAACGGAGTGGGACAAGCTCGATCGCATCTGGTGAGATAAAAAGTGAAAAATTTTGTACACAATAAAATATTTTGAACTCTTTGATATAACTCGAATACAGCAAAATAGTTTTGTCTATGATATATTTTGAACAAAGCAAAATATTTTAATTTTTTTGCAGATAGTTTAACACAGAATGATAGATTGGACAATATGAGTTAGTTTGGCGACTGTAACTTACTAATGACACAAAGGCATATTTTTAACACAGATAGTTTCAATTGATTTGTTTCTGAGTATCAAAACTGCTATGAAAATTTTATTCAGAATACATTAGCACTCAGGGTATTATGAAATAGAAAATCTACTTTGAAATTCACCCCCCCCCCAAAACCTATTTACTTCAACGCTTGGGAATAGGTATAACTTAAATTATTGTAAATGAAGCTTTATAAAGGTAATTCTAACATGTTGCGCGGCGTCGGTAAGATATCTGAGCGGCCGCGAAGCCGCGAGCTTAAAAGGAACATCCTATATAATAAAAGGCTACTTTCTGTCCGGTCATCGATAGCGATTGGTCCCTCAAACACATATCAGACCTACAGCCAATCATATTGAACACGTTTACGCGGACTTTCAAAACGAATTATTTTTGGTGCAGTATTTCTTCCAAGACTTTATTTTGAGTTATACGCGTTGGGATTTATAGTCAAAAGCTCTGTTTTTAGGATTTATTTATTTTAACTATAATGAATAGTATTTTTGACGTGATGCACATGTATGCCAGTCGAGAAGGCTTTTGGTGGGGAGTTACAACATGCCACCGAACGGTGGCGGAACATCCTTGGACGGGCTTTGTTGCTCGTATCTAATATAATAGCCCAGTCACTCATTGGATGTATGTGGAACGCTGACGAACGATGTACAACAGTCTATAGCAGCTAAAAAATCGTGTGGTGATTAGCACTGTAAAAAATATTATATGACGCCATAGCTTGATCTTATATTTAATACAAGGTGTGCATCAAAAGGTGTGCATATTAATTACAAATTTTAATTAAAGACGCCCTGTAAAAAAAATTCTATGACGTCATTGTTTTAGCTTATATCTTAATTTTGGAAAAGGGAACGATGTAAATATGTGATTTGAGGGTACTTGTCTGTTATCCGACCACCAAAAAGTTTTTAATTTTTTTTAGGGGTATTAACTGCTGGAAACCCCGCGAAACGTCGACTATTACAATTTACAAATTACTGCTAAATAAATGTTACTATAATTTTATTTCTATATCATGACGCAGAGTCCCGTTGTGGCGTTTATTTGGCTCCTTTACTGATTTCCATGGGCGCTCGATTTGTTGGGTGTTAGCAACGGTAAATGGATCAACGAAATGTAGGCTGTGGTTAACGATTTTGTGAGTGTAATCCCTGCCATGCCGCATTAAAAAAATAAATAAAGATATTATATTGCGATTGATAATACATAAGGCATCCTATTTTTTTAATGGCAACTTTCTTTCATTTATCGTTTAGATTGTTTTTAATCAGTGGTGTTCACATTCTTGTCAAATTTCAATATAGTTAAATTAATAAAGTGAATATAGTCAATCTTGTTAGGTATAATTTATTTTATACTGTATTAGTATGGATTATAAATAATATGTATATTATATACAACAGTTAATACAAAAAATAAAAATAATTTTAAAAATTTCCGTGTTCGGATAACAGTCAAGTACCGATTTGAGAATGTATAATTATAAAATACTTTGTGTACATTTCAGGAGGTTTAATATTTCGTATTTATCAAACAAGGATAAGTAACTTGGGGTTTTGACAAAAAAAGTGGACGCCCTACAACCCCTATCTACAAATAATGTGTTCTCTCTCTATCCTAAAACATTTGTAATTTGTTGTTTTTTAATGATATAGAAGAAGAACATACGGGAGACGTGTTGTTGTGTTTATATTGAATGAGAATGCAATGACTTGACCTAGTGTGAAACACGTGGGCTGTGAGTTGAACTGTAAGCGTGCTGGTCGAGGACTGAGAGAATAGCTGGCTATAAATGTACGGTTCATGAGGCAACCGCAGAGGATTGCAGTGGATGGCATACGAGCTGTTTAGGTAGTTAATTGTACAGTTGATCACAGAGAATTGTATATAGTAATTAAAGACAGTTGTTAACCAGACCACAGTGTGTTAAAGACTTGTCACTTGACCAGCCATAAGATCTATTACATGGTGTCAGAAGAAAGAACCTCAAGAACATTTGAAATACAGACGCCATATCTATTACATGGTGTCAGATGGACCGACTCCACCCGCCACAACCACTGGAGCTACATGGAAACATTGCTGCCAACTGGAAGAGATTTAAGCAGTCTTTCCAGATATATATAAGATAGCCAGTGGACTCGACACAAAAAGCAAAGAAGTGCAGAGCCTGACACTGCTGCATGTAATAGGCCAAGAAGCGGTAGAAGTGTACAATACATTCCAGTGGACAGGACAGGAATGTGATGATTGTGACACGGATATTCCTTCAGTGAAGTGCTTATTATTGAAATTCGAGAATTATTGTTTGCCAAGAAAGAATGTTACAGTCGAGAGACACGTGTTTTTCTCCAGAAAGCAAGGTGAGGGAGAAAGTTTCGATAATTTTATCACAGCAAAGACTTGTGAATTTGAAAGTTTAACAGACTCGTTGATAAAAGACAGAATTGTGGCTGGAATAAATAATGAATATCTCAGGGCTAGACTACTGAGAGAAGTAGACCTGAATTTGAACAAGGCTGAAATTATATGCAAAGCGGCGGAAACTTCAGAATGGCAACTCAAAGCTTTAAATGAAGAAAAGAATGTTCAAGCTGTGAACTCAAAGGCACATGAGAGACTAAGTAAGCACAAGGCAAGTCAACATGTCGAGCAAGCTGTAAGGTCAAGTACACACATAAAAGCAGGCAAATGCAAGTATTGTGGAAGAAAACATGAGCCTAGAAAATGTCCTACTTGTGGCAAGTTATGCAACAACTGTGGAAAATTGAATCACTTTTCTGCTGTATGCAAGTCAAAACGGGTAAAAGTTGCCAACCGTCAACTGAAAGATCACGTGGACTATAGTCAAACATTCTGCATAGGAAGTGTGTCCACGCAACATGCAACAAGTGATGAATGGAGGACAATCGTTACGCTTGAACAGAGACCAGTGATGTTCACACTGGACACGGGCGCACAAGTAAACATTCTGCCACACAGATTGTTTAGTCAACTAAGAATAGGAAGAATGCAGAAATCAACAGCAAGGCTCACTACATACAGTGAGGAAACACTGCCTGTTGTAGGCAAAACATCAATCAAATGCTCTGTGAAAGACAAAAAATAGTGAGTTTCAAATAGTCAAGACGCACTCAAAGCCTATTCTTGGTCTGCAAGCTTGTCAAAAGCTGAATCTGATTAAAATCGTGGGCTTAATAAGCAACATTTATCAGAGGCCCCAACAGCAGAAGAAAAAAAAACAAACCCGTAAAAACAAAGTTTTTGACTATAAATCCCTTATATATGAGACATAACTAACAGTATTGATTATTTTCAAACATTTACAGACTGAATCTGTCTTAACTCAACTTTGCATCATAACCCTAGTGGTGGGGGGAGGGGTGGGTGGGGGGAGGGGTGGGTGGGGGGAGGGGTGGGTGGGGGGAGAGGGGAAAAGTCTGGTCACTGATTCGCTTGACCGAGCTCAGAGTGACACGTAAAATGTAAACAAAAGCGCCCGTCGCTTCGTTGGGTCGCCTCAATGCGTCAGCTCAAAATTTCACGTGGAAAAAAACAATAACAAACCGTGAATTTAAATTACATACCTCATATAAGGATAAACTAAAAATGCATTAATTTAATAACGGTACGTTCGATCGATCTGAAATTTTGATACGATGCATTGTTAGGTTAGACGGGTCCGTGTGCCAAATTTCAGTTCGATCGCATCATGGAAAGTGGGTCATTTTTTACTTCTGTTTTTCCGCCCGCCCAAGACAGACAGAGACGCCGGTGAAGTTAATATAAGGGATTTAATTACAACGAATCAGACAAAATCAACGGACGTACACGAAAGGCTCGTGGCAGCCAGCGGTCGTCGTGTCGGCAGCAACGACGCCAAGGTCATGCATCGTTAAAACTAACAATGGTGTGACATACAGACGAAACAACAATATGCTGAGACAGGCATTACGTGGAAGGAGAGGTGTGACAGATACTTTCGAGTATGACACACCAGAAATAGAGCATGAAGAACACGCTCCCGGCGTTGGTAGAAATGGGTCATCAGCAACAGTCGCTACTGAGCTTGAAAAGTCAGCAGCAACAACAAGAAGATACGGGAGACAGGTGAAGCCACCAAAGAGATACACAGACAAAGAGACATAAAGGTGTGCTGTGCTTTGAAAGACATTTGGAGATTCAGTGTTAGAATTCATGTACTGAATTGTTCGATGTTTTTAATTGTATTATTCTCTTATTGCTAATCTGGGTCATTCATTTGTTTTGTTAGAAGGGAGATGTAAGAGACGTGTTGTTGTGTTTATATTGAATAAGAATGCAATGACTTGACCTAGTATGTATGAAACACGTGGGTTGTGAGTTGAACTGTAAGCGTGCTGGTCGAGGACTGAGAGAATAGCTGGCTATAAATGTACGGTTCATGAGGCAACCGCAGAGGATTGCAGTGGATGGCATATGAGCTGTTTAGGTAATTAATTGTACAGTTGATCACAGTGAATTGTATATAGTAATTAAAGACAGTTGTTAACCAGACTTAAGTGTGTTAAAGACTTGTCACTTGACCAGCCATAAGATCTATTACAATTGAGAAGAGATTAACAAGATCGACAATGTAAACCAGCAATACAAGATTGACAATACCAGCCAACCATACAAGATTGACTATACAAGCCAATCATACAAGATTGACTATACAAGCCAACCAGACAAGATTGACTATACAAACCAACCATACAAGATTGACTATACAAGCCAATCATACAAGATTGACTATACAAGCCAACCATACAAGATTGACTATACAAGCCAACCATACAAGATTGACTATACAAGCCAACCAGACAAGATTGACTATACAAGCCAACCATACAAGATTGACTATACAAGCCAACCATACAAGATTGACTATACAAGCCAACCATACAAGATTGACTATACAAGCCAACCAGACAAGATTGACTATACAAGCCAACCAGACAAGATTGACTATACAAGCCAACCATACAAGATTGACTATACAAGCCAACCAGACAAGATTGACTATACAAGCCCACCATAAAAGAATAAAAATTAAAGCTAACCATTCAAGCTTATTCTATAGAAGCGTGTCATAAAATATTTAATATACAACCCGACCAAAGATGATTCACTTTACAAGCCAAACACAAAATTGACTTTATGTATATAGGCCAATTATACGAACTTGAGTCTCTTAAATATCAAGCTTAAATTGATCACTCAAGTAAATCTTTATTTCTTTACAAAGTATAATAACAAAAGTACAAGTCAACTGACCTGGCTCCAACTTAAATAGTACGTCACACAAGTCTTTCATTACCTGTTTTCTTTTTTCGGCACTGCGCACGCGCACTCCGTGTGATTCTCAAATGTCAATGATACACCAACAAAATTATCATAACTCAGATATGCATCAAGTGGGGAATGCATTGGTTCTAGATGAACGACCTGAGGATACAAAAAACAAAATAAAAAAATTAACTTACAGAAGCTTTACAACAGATAAGTAAAAACAAATGTTGCCCTCATCGATTTAACACTGATCTTTTACAGCAGTGGTCCCCAACCTCCGGCCCACGGACCGGTACCTGGCCGTGGAACAAATGGTACATGGCGGCCACATTTACAAAGGTCAGGTACTGTCTTTTTTACCAGGCATTAATTTCTTCATTAACAGTAATGATAGTAGTGGGAAAGAGTGCCCTCTTTTAGATCAAATTAGTTTGAGTTATTAACACATTATCTTAAGATAAGAATACTTAAGTTCAGGTTTTCCAAGTATTTACGACCAATGCCGCATTCAAGCTATAGATAACAATATTTATTTTAAAAAACACATTTGTGTTGCTCCTATAACATCGTTATTAATTCATTTGAGAATCCCCGCACTACTTGATAACCCATCGTGCTTGACGTCATTCAGAAAGAGGGTGACGTCAGGGTTGATGGATATCAAAATATAACATTTAACCCTTATGACCGGATGTGGTAAAAAAAAATTAACCAACGAGAAGTTAATTTAATAAACACTGCAGTCAACGGCAGTGGGTGAAAAAAATGTTTCTGCCGCAGGTAAATATTTCCCAAACCCTTGTGGTAACAAAGTGAAAACGAAAATATCGGTGTCGACGACTCGATTATTTTGCACTCGGCGTGAGAAGAATGTTGAATGCTATTCCAGTCGCAAAAAATCCCGTTTTATAGATAAATGTGTAGAAAGGACAAAATAAAATTAAAGAAAATAGAATGACTTGAATGTAAAAAAAAAGAAGTTGTACACAAAAAAAAACAATAGTTATTCTTATCGCAGTAATCGGTTTTGAATATCGGTAATCGTTAATTATAATAAACTCCATTTCATGGCTATCCAGCGTTAAAAGATGACGTTGATCATAATCAAGACGCTCCCGTTTGTGACTACCTTTAATTATCTTCTGTGTAGTTTAACTACTAATATTCATTGGGTTTCCTTCCTTTTCGCGTGCTTATTTCGCATTGTATGTTATAATTTTTTTTAAATACAAAAACCGTTAATGAAACATTCTTAACGTATAAAGAAAACGAGGGGGGAAAAAAAATCAATATTCCACTGTATATAAGAATGTCACCAATGAACGTTTGCGTTTGTATGAAATGAGACCTTAGCGACGAAATGATCCGGGTAGGGCTGCGGAAATTAACGATTAATTAATCGATAAATGGTTTAAAATTTTATTCGATTAAAATTAATTTGATTGATTAAAATTCGATTAAAATTTAAGAAAATATTTATAATATTTTTTTTTCTCCAATTTATTAATATTTTTTTTCCTGACATACTTTTCCCTCGTATTATTATTATTTATTTAGACGTGCATACGTAAACAAAAATGTTTGTCTTCCCTATTTGTGACATGGCAGATTGAATTTGCTGTGTTACTTCACAAAATTTGGGAGCCATGGAATTATCGTGACTTAACCGATTTCGCGAACTAACGAATCGCGACTGAACGGGATATATATATGCGTTATAAAAATATAATTAATCGAAATTAATTGATTAATCGATAAAAAAATTCCCGATTAATCGAACTATTTTTTTAAAATCAGTACCAGCTGTCACGTGAGAATTCACGGGTTTGACAGAAAAGAGAAAAGGGGAGCGAACTGGTGGAAATAAGAAAGGAATGCGAGTGTTATGAGGTCAACTGAAGTCTAAGGTTCAGCCTGTTAGTGTGGTCACTGAGTCGAGGCGGCCACGGGGGGTTACATGAAGTGTGTAGTTGTGAGAAGGTCAGATAGAGAGCGAGAGTGAGAAGTTGAATCAGTAGAGTGGTGCTATTTGGAATTCTAGAGATCACAGTAGCTTATTGTAACATATGTGTATATATTAAATATTTCATAATTAAAGTGCATTTTTCCTGACTTGAAGTGTAGTGAATTATTGTGCGAGAGATGTTGAAGCCCACAAATACTAGAGAAAGCAAATCAGTCACAATGGACGTGTGACATAAAATGGTGTCATAAGTGAAAACGAGGATTTCGCCTCAGAGGTAACAACAAGTGACATAAAATAGTGAAAGCAACATCGATTCATAACATTCAATAGAAAATGGATTACTATAAGGAATTCAATATTATAGCCGAAAAATTTGGATTAATTGGTAAAGAATTACGAGAGTTCTTCGAAGAGAAAGTTAAAGAATCCCAAACAAATGAAAGAGAAGGAAGAAAAGCAAGAAGAGAAATGGAGAAACTAAAAAATGAAAACCTGGAAAAATTGGAACAACTAAAAAATGATAACCTAAAACTGCAAATTGACCTTCAAGAAAGAGGACACAATCCAGGTAATAATACTAATGAAAGATCAACACCAAATGAATCAATCAAAGTCAGAAAATATGACAGTAAAAAAGAAAAAATAGATGTTTATCTAGATTATTTTGAATCTGTTATAGATATAAAAAGGTATGAAGAAAAAGATTGGCCTACACAACTCATGACCAAACTCACCGGAGAAGCTTTTGAAGCTTATAATAGTATATCCAAACAGGACAAAAACATTTACAAAAATGTAAAAAAGGCACTTTTATTGCACTTTGGAAAATCAGAAAATGACTATAGGAAAGAATTCCATGAAATAAGAATTAAAAGGGACAAAGACCCTCAAATGATTGTGCATGAAGCACAGGTGAAACTAACAAAATGGCTGGAACTTGCAGCTATCGATACAAGCGATCCAAAATCCATATTAGACATGATTTTGATTGATAAATTCTTGGAAAGCGCGACACCAACGCTATTTACATATTTAACGGACAAGAAAATTAGGACTCAGGCAGAGTTGACAAACGCACTACGAACGTTCAAGGATTCACATCCTGATGTCGAAATGGACAAAAGACATGATTTCCTTGCAACAATCCAAAATAAAAAAACAGAAACTATTTGCTATTTCTGCGGCAGAAGAGGACATATAGCGAGGCATTGCTATTACAACAAAGAAAAGACAGATAGGGGGTCACCTAAGACCAGCCCAACACGAAATAAAACAGAAACACGATATAGACTAGATCAATTTGAAAACAAGGACAGACGATCATGGAGAGGCAGGCATAGCTATAACTCAAGATACTGAAATAATGAACAACCATGGAGAAAAAATGAGAACCAAGACATGGATGATAGGAGAAAGACGAATCGAGAAGAAACAAGAGCTAGTGACACTGTAGCCACTATAAGCTGTCACGGAAAACTTAAATTCTATCCAGTGTATGTCAATAACAAGAAATGTAGGTGTCTACGTGACTCAGGGTGCACAACAATTGTGGCACACAGCAAAATAGTAGAAGAAGATGAATATGATGGCAAAAAAGATACACTGACACTAGCTGATGGCACAAAAATAGATTGTCCAACTGCAACACTAAACATTAACTCACCCTGGTTTCAAGGTCAAGTTCGAGCAAGAGTGCTTAAAGATGCTATTTGCGATCTAATAATAGGAAATGTTGAAGGTGTAGTTGACAATTCGGAGGAAATGTTTAAAGCATGGTGTGAGAACAACTACCAACTATGTGCCAGTGTACAAACCAGAGCCACCACAAAAAGAAATGAAAATAGAGATATTGATGTGGATGAAACAATTCAAATAGGAAGTCGACTAATCTCAAATCAAGAATTTAAAAAACTGCAAGATGAAGATAAAACAATAAAGGAATTAAAAATGAAACTCATCAAAGATAATCAAATAGGCCAAAACAAACATTATAAGCTAAATAGAGGCATACTGATAAACATTGCACAAGCAGGTACATGTACAAGAGTAGTGATTCCTAAAAAATTGCAAGAAACCATTATAAAAATGGCACACGACAGTCCTTTAGGAGGACACTTGGGCGCCAAGAAGACAATTGCTACCATAGCAGAGAACTTTTACTGGCCCAAGATGACGAAACAGATAAAAGAATACATCAAGAAATGTACAGTGTGTTTACGACACAATCCCAAAGATGGAAAGCACACGGCGCCAATACAATCGTCTGATAAGGCGAATTTCTTATTTGAAAAGATTGCCATAGACCTAATAGGACCTTTCAAAAGGATGTCAAAGAAAAAACATATGTATGCTCTTACCATAGTGGACATAGCCACCAGATGGGCTGAAGCAATTCCACTGAAACGAATAGATTCAGAGAGCATATGCACAGAGTTACTCAATGTTTTCAGCAGATATGGTTTTCCACAAACCATTCTTTCAGACAATGGCAGCCAGTTTCAAAGGGCAGATGACAAAAGCAATCATGAATATGCTAGATATAACGCAGGTGCACAGCACAATTTACCATCCACAATCAAATGGAGTGATCGAAAGACTCAATAAAACAATGATAAACATGCTATTAAAAGTTACAGCAGACAATGAAGACAGATGGCATAAATATTTACCTTTAGTGCTATTTGCATACAACAGCAGCAAACATGAAAGCACAGGTTTTAGTCCTTTTGAACTAATGTTTGGTCAGAACCCTGCAAGTCCTTTGAGAAATTTCAAAGAAAGACTGATAAGCAAACAAGATGCCATACAGGACAGATATCAATTAATGTCAGAAACGAGAGACAAAATACTCTACAGTATTGAAACAGCTAAACAAAGACTCATCAAACAAAGTACAAGACACAGAGAAATAAAAAATAAAAACAGACAATTAAGAACATTTGAACCAGAACAACAAGTACATGTATTAGTGTTGTTACCAAACGCAAAGAATGAAAACATATGGGAAGGTCCTTACAAGGTTGAAGAAAAACTTAGTGATGTGACATATAGTGTTAATATAAAAGGATATGTTAAAAAACTGCACATTGATAAACTAAAAGCATATGGTGATAATAAAGAAGAAAAACAAACAGTAAATGTCATCAGCAAAGAGGAAGATGAAAATGAAATCGGTGCAATGAAAATGGAAAGCTCTGACATTGAAAACATATCATCTGATATACCAGAAGGTATGAAAAACAGAGTGATGAAAATTTTTCAAAATTACAAAGATATCATCACAAAAGAAACAGGAAACACAAAAACTGTTACTCATAAAATACAACTGTTAGAACATGAACCTTACAAGACTAAAGTGTATCCTATTCCCATAGCATATAGAGACACGGTAAAACAGGAAATTGATTACCTACTAAAAGAGAATAAAATAAGAAAAGCAGTTGAAGCTAACTATACTTCACCAACTGTCATAGTCAAAAAGAAAAACGGAAAGATTCGACTATGCTGTGATTACAGGCAATTGAATAGTACAACAAAATTGGACCATGAACCTATTGGAGACCCAAGAGACATAGTAGACAGAATTGGTAATTCCAAAATATTTACTACATTTGACTTGAACATTTATTTGGCAAATAAACATAGATCCTACTTCAATCAAATATACTGCATTTGTTGCTTTAGATGAAGTGTATGAATGGTTGGTGATGCCGTTTGGACTTGTAAACAGCACAGCAACTTTTAGCAGATTCATGAAAGTGATGTTAAAAGGTATCCCAAATGTGGTACACTATGTAGATGACATATGTATCCATACCAAAGATTGGGAAACACACATACACACTCTTGAAATGGTACTGAACAGACTCAAGAAACATAATGTCACTATCTCACCTGAAAAGATGAACATTGGCAAGAGACATATTGATTTTCTAGGATACAGAGTGGGAGGAGGAAAAGTAACTCCAACGACAGAGAACGAAAACAAGATCTTTGACTTGTCCGTCCCAAGGTCAAAGAAACAAGTTCAAGCTCTGCTGGGGCTATGCAATTTCTATAGACCATTCATTGCAAACTTTGCAGAAATTGTACACCCACTGACAGAAATTATAAAAAAGACGAATGTTCTAAAATTTCATTTTCCAAAAGAGTGTTTCAATGCATTGGAAGAAATTAAAAACGCATTTAGAAAGAAACCTATCTTGGTTACACCTCAATGGGACAAACCGTTCATCGTCGCTACTGATGCATCATCTATTGCAGTAGGAGCTTGCCTCATGCAAGAACATGAGGGTATTCTACATCCAATCCAATACCTAAGCAGAAATTTGACAAAACCAGAACGCAACTACAGTACCATAGAAAGAGAATGCTTGGCCATAGTGTGGGCTCTACAGAAGCTACACAAATATCTGCTAGGTAGAACCTTTACTCTCCTTACAGACCACAAGCCACTTGTGGCATTCAACAAGAAAAAAATAAGTAATGAAAAAATTAATCGATGGGCAATGCTACTGGCAGACTACAAGTTTGATATTAAACCCGTTAAAGGA
Organism: Ampullaceana balthica; assembly: GCA_944989445.1. NCBI lineage: Eukaryota > Metazoa > Mollusca > Gastropoda > Lymnaeidae > Ampullaceana > Ampullaceana balthica. The sequence continues at coordinate 129,865 of CALYLW010000300.1, read as the reverse complement.
AGTGACAATGTGGTTGCTGATGTACTCAGCAGATTGATAATAAATAAAGACGCTTTATAAATAAAGAAACATAGAAAACAGAACCTGTATTTGTGCTACAGCTGAAGATTGCAAATCCATGAACTCATCCATATATCATACTTTTATTTCATGCATTATGATTGTTAAACATAATTCTATTTTCGCATAACTATAATATTGTTGTATGTTGTGATTACCTAAAAATGTTTTGTGCCAAAACATTTTTTTCGAAGGATGGGGGTGAATGTCACGTGAGAATTCACGGGTTTGACAGAAAAGAGAAAAGGGGAGCGAACTGGTGGAAATAAGAAAGGAATGCGAGTGTTATGAGGTCAATTGAAGTCCAAGGTTCAGCCTGTTAGTGTGGTCACTGAGTCGAGGCGGCCACGGGGGGTTACATGAAGTGTGTAGTTGTGAGAAGGTCAGATAGAGAGCGAGAGTGAGAAGTTGAATCAGTAGAGTGGTGCTATTTGGAATTCTAGAGATCACAGTAGCTTATTGTAACATATGTGTATATATTAAATATTTCATAATTAAAGTGCATTTTTCCTGACTTGAAGTGTAGTGAATTATTGTGCGAGAGATGTTGAAGCCCACAAATACTAGCAATAATCTTCTGTATAGAAGGAGCGTCTGTAAACAGATAAGATAAGCAAATCAGTCACAATGGACGTGTGAACCAGCCCTAGATCGAAGTAATGATTATTACCCCAAGATTTTTTTACAAAACGGCGAACATTTATGATTTTAGTCCACTCTAAAGTACTTGCACAAGTTATTTTTTTTTAAAAGATAAACAAACTCGCAAAAAAATAATAAAATAAAAAGATTTAACGTAAATAACAGCTACGCAACAAACCAGAAAAGCCTTCTGGATCAATTGAACCTTCTTGGGGGAGCAAATGGTGGGGTGCTTGCAGCAGCCCGTAAAGTTCATACATCGATACAGTTTGATGCAATCTGGCATGAAGATTGTCCACGGCTGTTGGGGGCGGTGGAAGAACGGTGTGGGAACCTGACACTCGAAGCTGGCAGCGTTTGACTCTTGGCTGTACACGTGATCGAGGGCGGCTTGAAGAACTGGAAGAATGAAAGAGGTGTCGGCCTTTGGATGAATGTGTACATTCATATATATATATACATATATATATATATATATATATATATATATATATATATATATATATATATATATGAGAGCGAGAAAGAGAGAGAGAGAGAGAGAGATAGGGGGAGGAGAGAGAGAGAAAGAGAGAGAGAAGTCGAAAGAGCATTCTAAAAGCGGTAAGCTACTCCATGCAGGATCGTGGTCTGCGCGTTTTCCTCCAATTAAATTGCAAAAGTTGGTATAAAAAACGGTTTTAAAAAATGGTTTTCAATTAAGTTTTTAAAAAAAATATATTTAAGAGATCGCTAAAGAGCTCAGTCCAAAAATGCAAGGACTGCACATCCAGTTGCATTGTTTTTTTAAAAATACAAACGCAATTGGTTAACAATTTTCAATGTTATTATAAATCAACTGTATCAATTTAGTTTACATTGTCATTTATTGTTATTCTGACGGGCGAGAAGGTGATCCTTTTTTGTCGTGCTAAATTTAATTATCACACAAACTCATAAACTTTAGGAAGCTGAAAGGGAAACTTAACACTTGGTAAAAATTATTGGTTTCAAGGCAGCTACAACAACGCTGAATTTAATGACGTAATTTCTAAAATAACGTATTAAAAACGAAAAGCAGGCTCAACAGCTCAGATCATCTTACCCTCAGTAGTTTCAGACCAACTGGAATATTTTGAGCTCGGTGCGTCGTTCTGGTATTCCATGCCCTTCCCTTCGCTGTCTGATCCACCAGAATCGACATCTCGCGCTCTAAGCTTTGCGTATCTCCTTTTTTTATAGTAGCTTGCACCATCCTTGTAATGTGAACTTGATTTCTCGCCTTTTTTCCTCCTGCGTTTCTTGGGCCACGCGGTGTCGTTGTCTGCTGGTCTGAAGTTGAGCATGTTTTCAATGTCGTCATCACTAGGGTTGTTGGCTGCGAACATTCTATAAAATTCAGTGATGTTTCTTACATGTCGTATGTTTTCCAAGACTTTAGCCAAAGATATTTGTTTCATCTTTGTCTGTAAATCAAAAAAAAAGGGACACGGATATGATAGATGTAACTTTATAGCCAGAGGTGGATATAAATATACAATCATGGTGTATGAATCCTACCTTATAAAATATATACGTTTTTTTAATGTATGCCTAAAGAAATAGCTGTAGTGGAGCTTCCATTCAGTTGGTGTACTCTTTGTGTACTGAAGGTTTCTTGTTTTGATTAATTAAAGACAACGACGGACTTACAGGTCACAAATTTTAGTTACCTTGTTAAGGTATATATAGTGAAAGATGGCGGGCCCTAGCACAATTCAATACTTCACGCAAATTTCCAAATTAAAATTGTTCAGGCTTAATTAAATAAATTTCCAAAAAGGATAAGTTCCACGATCAAAATTTCAAAAGAGTGTTAGCGGCACGAAATCAATTTTTTTTTGCCAAAAGTTTTTCCAAATAAAATTATTTCGTTGACCAGTGACTCCCGATTAGGTTTTTTATTTTTCAAAGAGATCTTCCAAGATATTATTGATACAATTTCTTAAGCTTCCCCATTCACGTGAGATGTGACCCTTTCCCCGGTCTCTTACCACTGACTTGAAGTTTCCATCTCTGCCTCTGGGTGACGTCTGATGTTTCGGTGGCATAGTCGGCGCCTCGTGAGGCTTGTGTCCGGAGTTGTTGTTGAGGATGTAGGTAGCCACCACCCCGGTCAGCACCACGAGCTGCAGCAGGTACAGGAGTCCGAGAACACATCGCTGCCTCATCACATACGGCTAGACGGGAAAGGAAGGAATGAAACAAACACTGAATCGATTCACATTCAAACCAAGATTTAAGTCAATAGATAATATAGTTCTTTTCCGAGACGTTGCAACAGGTGAATCGGGAAAGCTAGAAAAACCTGTTACTTTATTGACGCAACACAATAAATTAATGTTATAAAATAATACTATACCGCTTGTCTATTTCGTATGTTGAGTTGTTGTTGTTGTTTCCTTACACGTAACGTTATCGTTGTCTCTTAGATGTAAAATTAAAATAGGAAAACAAACAGGGGCCATATTGGAAGAGGATCGAGTTAAGTCTATTGCTAACATTGCCGGGGAAAAAACATAATTCTTCTAGCTGTGTGAATTCTTTAGCTTTTTTGAATATATTCATTTTCATATTGTCCATTTTTTTCCATATTCGTTAGTTAAGCAGAAAGTAAATGGCACTAGTTTATTCACTTTTCATCTAGGAACATTAAGTTGCCTGTTTATGCGCTGTGCAAGACATGCTGGCCAAAATGAACGTCCTTTAAAATAAGTTGTTCACTGTGACGATTTCAAATAAATGGTAGAAACTTAGAGGGTATAAAAATAAATATTCTATACTTATCCTGTTTACAGTTAATGACCTAACGCAGTTGTTAAATGTTTGAGGTGATTAAATAGCAATTATTTGTTATAATTCTGTAGTCAAAATTTATTTAGATCAGGGGCATAACCCCAATCACCTTTTCCAAGCTGCGTGTCCTCCCATTCCCCACCCTTCCCGTAGCCCAGGGGTCGGGAAACTTTTTGTCTGAGAGAGCCATAAACACCACATACTTTAAAAAATAGTTCTATGAGAGCCATACATTATGTATAAAACTAAAAATTCAAGTAAATGTGTGCATTTTGTTTAATTTTCAACACTAAAAGTACAATAATTATGTCTCTGAATTATTTTTAATAACGTTGTTATGCTGATTTTTATATTCAATTAAAATCTAGATCAAAGGAATCTGAATAAACGTTGTTGATTTTTATAACCAAACATTTGTTTGAAAGCCAGATGCAGCCATCAATAGAGCCAAATCTGGTTCGCGAGCCATGGTTTCCAGACCCCTGCCTTAACCCCTTACAAGATGCACTTTATATACCCTTTAAATGGCTCTGATATATGGCCCTACACCTGAACGCCCTTATATGCTGTACTACTGCTGCTAAATTCACCAATATTTATTGAACTGGACGGGTATATTTCTTCAGGGCATATCAACTGACTGGGCTGTTAGATAAGGGCTTACTTTTGAAGAACTCAGCTCGATCGCAGTGGCAAGCGTCTTGCTATACTCTTCGCCCTGGTTCCTTTTGTCCGGAGGAACAGTGAGCGTAACAGAAGGGGAGCGGAGGAGGCTGTGTAAGGCATAAACAAATCAATTAAATCACGAATAGTCCAAAATTAACTTCACATCGACAAAATATCGTTACGTTAACACTGAGCATACATGTTGCTTGGTATGTCACAACACCTGTTCCATTCTATCATTGTGCATGACTTAAAACTTTTGTTTCTTTTTTCAAAAAAAAATAAATAAATCTTCAAGATGTTTTAAAATCCAAGTTCAATTAAATAAACTTACACACTCCTTGCAATGAACACGTTTACCATGATGTATAAACACTTGTCATTTTAGTGAAACATTAATTACAATATATATTAAGCAATGTTATTTGATAAATTAGAATACTCAAACAGGGATGCATTAAAATTCATGATACATAATACCGTAAAAGTATTTTCCATGATTCATCAACATAATACATGTTTGCATGGTAAATTAACACTAGACACAGATTCTTGGATAAATGCGAATTAAAGTTTTTATAAGGTTTAATATATTACTTTTTGCGGCTGGATAGCGAAATCAATAGTGCACTCGCCTCACAAGCTGAGGGGATGTGATCGAGCCCACGTTAAAGCCTCAATAAAAATGTTGATGAAAGATTATCGCTAAAAAGTCCTCCGCTGACCTGGAAAGGGGCTTGGTGCCGCCAAGGTCTACCAAGCCCCGAGAAAGTTCTAATGGTAACATTAGAAACCCTTGCGACCATGAGGTTATGGGACACAAACAAAACATTACTTTTAAAATTTATTCTAGCTATCGAAATAACAGTATTGGAAACTAAGAATACAATGTAATTATTCTTAAAACATTATCTTATCTTATCTTTTACAGACACACCTTCTAAACAGAAGATTATTGCGTCGAAAACTTATCCATGTATTGTGTCTAGTCGTGCATTTTTATTAGAGCTTTAAATGTCGATAGAGTTTTAATGTTCCTTGTTTGATTAGGCTACCAATTCAGAGTCCGAATTCCAGAAGCGAAGAACGAGAATGTGTATGTGTTTGTTCTTGCATACGGAATAAGAAAAATGTATTTTTCACTATTTTTAAATAAGTCAGATATTCTACCTCTCCAGTGGTTACATCTCCAAGACTTTTTACAAGAGCAGATAAAACATCTTGTTTTCAATGTCCAACACAAGGATGAACCTCTAAAACCATCTGTTTCACGTTTCTGTGTGTAGTATCTCGGTTCAGTGTTTAAACAGACAACTTTTGGGTTTGTGGCTTTTAAGTAGCATGAAAAAATGTATTTAGGTCGGATTTTACCATTCATTTACACACATGGAAACACAGAGACAATGATTAATTTAGAGGTTGGGGGGATGCCATGGAAAAATTATAATGTTCATGTTTGACCACGCTATTTGCGTTAATGAAGTAAACAGCTCTCGAGTGAGTTCAAGAAGATGAAGACCTTTCAGAGAGTGGGTTATCACCCACTTTTTTTCCTCGCCATTCCCGTTCTTGTTTTTTAAACCACCGCGTGCGTCATGTTTATTTACATGTTGCCAAATAGCAAATTACGCGTCCTCTGATTTATATTTATCTAAGATAACTATTTTTTTTCTAAGAACTTACAACGATGCTGCTTGAAAATAGGAAGCTTTCAGTACACATTTTACCTTGAGATATTTACGTTATATTAGAGTTTTTTTTTATTAAATATCAGACGGTTCAGTAGTTGTGGTTACCATTGCTCGTTTAAAACGCGAGATATCGTCGGTTGAAACCCCAGCTGAAACTTCAGTTTTAAAATGCAAAACAAATTACACAATAAATGGAGAAAGCATAGAGTCTTGTAAAAAAGTCCCTGTAGAATTTGTCAATATTCAAATACTTGTATCAGAATTAGGGACCAACCGGAATGCCTGAAATTAAATTTTTATATGTAGAAAACGTGAAAGCTAAATACCAGGCGTTTATGGGTTTGCGAAAAAAAACAACAGCTAATCGTTTTCAAAACCGAAATTAATTCGGATTTACGATTTTCGTTTAACAACCCAAGTACTCGGATTCGTACCCGGATCCGGCAAAATAGTACATCTAACTATTCGGATTTGATACCCGGTAGAAAATGTCTACCCGGTTGGTCCCTAATCAGAATCTCACACAATTCTATTCTGTGGGAAATCTATTTTGAGCTGTGTTAAAGAATTTCTTGTACAATATAAATAAAATCTAGGTTTTTCTTGAAACACGTGATCAGATGATGAACACAATAAAATGTACACATGTTGCCAGTGTAACAATTTATTATTGTAATTTTAATGACGCAAGTAGTGTGTTGATTATCTATTTGCTTCAATTGGAACTGCGCCCGCGCCATCCCCACTCCCATAGACTTTGCTTGACCATTCCCGTGGTTTGGTCGACATAAACAACCTTCCAACTTAGGCCTTGCACGTCGCTTTAATATGCAATATATACAGTCATCAATGAAATTCTCCAGGCGTTGTCTATATTTACAATGTGAAATCAATAAAAAGAGTGAGATAGAGATATTGAACCATATTCCGTAGTACTAAAATAAAGGATGAAAATCTGGGCTTCGGAGTGGATATGTCTAAGATATAGTGCGAAGTCAACCTCACTGATTGAAACCAATATTAACTTAATACCTAATACATTTAATTTGGTAATAGCTTAACTAACTTAAAACATACTTTATTTTGCATTGGCTTTTAACTACCTAAATCACATTTATTCCGGCACACACTTATTCCGGCACACACTTATTCCGGCACTCACTTATTTGACATGATCAATTTTATTACGGAGCTAACTGTTTTGACTAAATCACATGTATTCCGGTACTAAAGTACTTTGCAAAAATAACACTTAAATCCATCATTAACTTATCTGCTTAAATCGCGCGTAATCCTGCATTAGTTGATCTAAATAGATCACTTACTCTGGCATCATACTTAATCACACGCCGACAATGACTCACCTCAGAAAAGTCTCTAGATATAACAAAGAGACACGTGTATAACGTTAGGGCAAGGAGGGACATGTTATAGATACATAAACGGATAAATGCTTTTAATAACCGGTCGATAACTGGCACTGGCCCGACGAGGCTGTATACTTGATCCAACCATCACAATTAATTCAGCCTTCATTTTATTTTGTTTTTTAATTGTTAAAATTTTAGATGAGGTAGGATGGATGGAAATAATCCGAAAACCAACAGCTGCGACTAAATCTGAACTTCTCATTACGTAACAAAACATTCACTCACTAATAAAATTCGTTTAAACATCATACAAATCCCCCTACCCTCCCTTCTTTAGATACATCACCGCAACATTTTCGGACACCCCCTTCAGTATGTTATAATTGAAGACTGCGTAAAATAAAGGAAAATATAATTTACGATTATAGGGCTGTCAAAATTGTTGAAAAAAGCTGCCCGGGTAACCGTCAAAATTTCGAACGGGTACCCGGGTTACCCATTCGAAACATCGCATAATTTTCCCGTCATGACCGCTATACAATGTTACCTAGCCACCATCCGTGCACCTCATTTCACACAGTAGCCACACGGCCGACGTATTACCCATCTTACACTGTTAATATTAAATTTATTAATTTTAATTTAAAATCGGACAACATTGGGTGCATTATTAAAATCAGTTTTTGGGGCAGGTACACGTGGTAATGAACACAAGAAACACAGGCGATAGGGAAGGGTGCGGGTTATAGGAGTGGAGGGAGGAGAGGGGGTAGATAAACAACATTAGCTAGTCTCAATCGGAAACCCAATGTCTGAGTATTTCAAAGCAAAGTTATTGTCAAAGCAAGGGTGTTTTTTTATTAACAACAACAAACAGGCGTCTTTCATCTCTATGCTGTCCATTCCTATTTTCGGCAGAGGAGTTTTGTTTTCCTTATAAGATTCATTCCAAGAACCAAAACCTTTTTGTGTTTGCGATTTCTGCTTAATTTTCAGAGAAAAAAGATATATCAAAGTACATTGTAGTTTATTGGGACCGTATTTTATTTTCGGTTGACAGATATTTTCCGTTGACAAAATTTCTCATTAGATATACTTCATAGCATATATTTGAAACAAAAAATTTCAGTTCATAAATTGTTTGTCAAACCGCAATGTAAACACAATAAAGCCGCATGTGACCCGAAGTTTGGCCTCCGCTAATATAGACATTGAAGCCACATTTCCACCGGTTGCCGGACGGAATTTTACTACCCTGGTAATCGAACGGCAACGGGTACCCGAGTTCCCGGGTACCCGTTGACAGGCCTACTTACGAGACGCCCTGATGTGAGTTTTAAGAATGTCATGCAGATGTGGAAAAATTAACTTGGTTATTTTATTATTTATGCTAGGGCGATAATCTCCAAGGCCAGGGTCTGAAACAGAAAGAGAATCAGCACCCAAACAAAGCTAAAAGTATACAGAGCTGTAGTGCTCCCCACCTTGCTATACGCAATTGAAACTTGGACCGTATACCAACGCCATGCGAGGTTGCTGAACAACTTCTACCCCAAAAGCCTAAGAAAAATTCTCAATATAAAATGGCAGGAAAAAGTTCCAAACACTGAAGTATTAGCCAGGTCAGGAATACCCAGCATCCTCACTAGCCTCATGCAGAGCCAACTACGCTGGGCGGGGCATGTAGTGCGCATGCCTGACCATCGCCTCCCCATGAGGGTCTTCAATGGTGAGCTTATTGCAGGGCATAGAGCACGCGTAGGTTCACGTAAGCGACACAAGGATGCGCTTAAAACTGACCTAAGGGCCTTAGACATTTGAAATGACTCCTGGGAAGCAGCAGCCAGTAACCGAGCCCACTGCCACTCTATGATACGAATGGCGCAGCTGTTTGCGAGGCAAATAGACAACAGGCTGCCAAAACAAAATGTCAAGCCAGGAAGGACCGTATCCAAAACCCTACTGATGGGATCGCATCCATCTCTTGTCCGACATGCGGACGTAAATTTCGTGCTAGAATATGGTTAATAAGCCACCAGAGGACACACGTGGCTGCCTAGCGCAGGTCGAATACATTTATGATGAGAGTGTTCATCGTCGACTACGACGGACGAACAACAACAAAACACTAGCTCTAGTCTTACAGAACGATAATATACATACAGAATAATGAAAAATGTTATCTTTTTTTTAAAGTAGTGTTCACTAAAATTAGTACACATAGCCGGGGAGGTTAAGGAGGCAAAAGAGTCCCACGAAAAGAAAATGTATGGCACTGAACAGCAGATGGAGCAGATTGCCCAGGTGTTAGCCAAGGTCTTAAGAGAGTAATCTCAGGCCAAAGAATAAGTATTAAGTGTTAGTAGACGGTGGTTAGTAACAGTATTTGGCCACCAGGGTTTCTTGACGCGGACCAGTCGCAATATATCAGCTTTGTTCACCTGTGGGACTAGATTGTGGCGGAGGATGCGATGAGTGATGCTGTAAAATACCCTGACAGACGCGCTATTTTCGGCACTCGATAGGAAGAAATGAAACTTTTTTTTAAGATCTACTTTCACGACATCACACGGGAGAGAACTGAACGGGCCCGCAGAGATCAGAGTTACTCATTTCAATTTT